>JAVTVY010009744.1:0-42695 GCA_036873755.1 Hanleya hanleyi
TATATATATATTTCTTTTGGGGACTGAAAAAGGGGGGGGGGCACAATGACTGGTCACTGGTGTGTGGGGGGGGCACTGTTTTATCTTATTTTGCTTGTCTATTTTAAGGCATGTATGCACTTTTCTTAGGAAATTCAGCTCGTGAAAAATTCGACAAATCGCCGTGTTATTGCTCCATTAGCGCATGGAAATGAACGTTCTCTACTCCCTTGAACGTGTTTTTGTGGACCAAATTCGACATCTAATAATACGAAGCTCATATTCCATAGATTTATATAATGTGAAGTAGGGTTATTCCCTTTAATCTGGGTATCCCCTGATATGTGTGGACTATCAGTTACCTGGCGACAATATTTGACGTATGGATTCTGGGGATTTAACAGAAGCGGTTTAATCCCCAATCTAGGTAAACCAAGATGGTAAATCAGGGGAATAACATCTAAACGTGCCGCTATGAAAACTTCGTGCGAAATGTTCGCCGATATTTTGCGAGATCCCATAATAAGCCAATCACGACCATTTCGGACTTTTCTCTCTGACGATGGTTGACGTTTACTTCACGGACATTAACATCTCGCGCGGCACAATCTTTTGATATTTTCTACCTCTAACAAAGCCAGACTTTTCGACGGGAGTAAACTCTTTGAACTTCACGGATCGGTCTGAAAATGATGCCATATTTGGATACTGTTTCCCGATTATGTTCATATATTAGTCCACGTGCTACCGTATGTAATTACTGTGGGCGTGATTTCAACAAGCTAGCCACCTGATTGGCTAACAAATGTAGTTTTAGATTCGCATGGGATTTATATAGGGCTGAATTCAGAGATAATATTCCGTGATATTATATCTGAGTTTACCGAGATTGTTTAATTCCCAGATGGCGCTGTGGGCGTGGCGGAGGTGCTAGTGTCTCCTCTCCGGCAAACACGGGGGTGTCCCAGCGGGAGAGCAAGGACGTCGAGGAAAAGAGGGCACTACACCCCAGGACGCCCATGCTCTCCTCATCTTTGTCGAAACTCTTCTGAAAAGCAAACAATTGAAGTGTACTCCCGGTTCAACCTGCCCTTGAATGTTTGAAAATTCTAATGCCTTATAGTTTAATATATTGAAAGTGAACTATATCCCAACAGATCAATGCTACGACTATGCCCATACAGGTCCATCTATTTTTTATTCTTGCCCAGCATCTATGACAGATCGACATATCGAAACTTTCGTCTTTAGAACTCATACGGCTGAAGATTTCGATAGTATACTTTTTTCGCGCAGAGTCCGGTGTTGTTTTCCACTAGAGGACGTTTCGTTTCAAAAAATTATATTGATAGTTTTATCGATAAATTTGAAGTTTGTTGTACGCTAATGACGGTAGTTAGATACCGACGCTGGCCAGTGTTTTCAAGCAAACTTTAATTCAGAATATCTCCCTATTCATGAAAAATGTACTGAAAACTGTACCAAACACAACACGTGGCTATGCGTGTGTAAATTTCTGGCAGATATTTCCTCTTACACGAGTTCCAGTCCACTGATTCAGATACAATACTATACCTTATCCATAATGTTGTTTTATGCAGCTATTTGTATCGCTGAAAAATGAATATAATACCAATTTCAAGGCGACAAAGGGCACGTACCTCCATCCTTGACCTCGTAATTTCTCCGACAGAGTTAGCAGATCTCCGAAAGAGTCCACGCACCAACAACTTTTCCAGTAGAGTTATGGTTGAATGACAAGGGTGTGTCTGTAATATCATCGTCGTCCGCATCCAGAGTGTCGGCTATCTGTATATCTTGTCGTCTGCTCAGTTCCCGCAATTCTCCCGCCGTCTCCCGAGTGAGTACTCGATTGATCGGGGGCATTAGTCTAGGATCTTGTAGTCCCTGCGCCAGGGCTTGGTCCCTCACAGCTTCAGCCTGTTCCGTCAAAGCGTTATGGCTTAGTTCCCTCGCCAAAGCTTCATCAGTCGTGTTCATTGCGTCGAACAGTGCACGTCTAGCAGCCATGATGTGGTTGGAATGAATGTGTGTAGCAGACGACCGACAGCCCGCTTTTTATTCTCTACCGTAGGGAACCCGACTGAGGGCGCGCGGACGTCAGCGAAATCGGTCTAGACATCATGGCCAGAAAGAAAGACAAAATGATCTGTGCTTTCTGCAAGATTTGGAAGCGGGCTAAATTTTAATAAACACGAGTTGAGATCTAAAACAACTTTAAATATATAGCTTGGCATGTTATCGTGTAACCCTGAAAATTTCATAGAGCTAACGGCTGCATAAATATATTTTTTTCTGCATTTTCCACGTTTCAAAGGCCCAATTTCACCTGCACGACTGTGTTAAAAGTACGGTAAACTTGAAATAAATGGACTTACGGCCCTTAAAACACTTTAGGTTTCTCCCTTACCACGTTAGTGTGTCATTCTAAAAAAATTCGGGAGGTATATAGATGGAGAAATGTGATTTTTTTTGTTTCCATCCCTTTAGTGTGAAAACAACCATTGACACCCATAGCTGTATTCGGTCCCATACTCTAAACCCTGCAGTTTCCATCACGCAGCGATCACGTGAACACTACATGTACAGGTCATTCATTTTGAATGATAGGAATGCATGTATCTATTCATTCATCCGGGGACTTGTTTACATTCGTGTACATACGGGACCTTGTACATGTAGTGTTCACGTGATCGCTGCGTGATGGAAACTGTTTAGAGTACGGGACCGAATACAGCTATGGGTGTCAATGGTTGTTTTCACACTAGAGGGATGGAAACAAAACAATTCACATTTCTCCATCTATAAACCTCCCGAATTTTTTTTAGATTGACACACTAACGTGGTAAGGGAGAAACCTAAAGTGTTTTAAGAGACGTAAGTCCATTTATTTCAAGTTTACCGTACTTTTAACACAGTCGTGCAGGTGAAATTGGGCCTTTGAAACGTGGAAAATGAAGAAAAGAATATATATTTATGCAGCCGTTAGCTCTATGAAATTTTCAGGGTTACACGATAACATGCCAAGCTATAAATTTAAAGTTATTTTCGATCTCAACTCGTGTTTATTAAAAATTTAGCCTGCTTCCAAATCTTGCAGAAAGCACAGATCATCTTGTCTTTCTTTCTGGCCATGAGGTCTAGACAGATTTCGCTGACGTCCGCGCGCCCTCAGCCGGGTTCTCTACGGAAGAGAATAAAAAGCGGGCTGTCGGTCGTCTGCTACACACATTCATTCCAACCACATCATGGCTGCTAGACGTGCACTGTTCGACGCAATGAACACGACTGATGAAGCTTTGGCGAGGGAACTAAGCCATAACGCTTTGACGGAACAGGCTGAAGCTGTGAGGGACCAAGCCCTGGCGCAGGGACTACAAGATCCTAGACTAATGCCCCCGATCACTCGAGTACTCACTCGGGAGACGGCGGGAGAATTGCGGGAACTGAGCAGACGACAAGATATACAGATAGCCGACACTCTGGATGCGGACGACGATGATATTACAGATATAGATGAAGACGAAGATGTACAGACGCCACATCGTCCACAAATAGGGTGGTTAAACACACGCAGCATGGGCCCACCACCAACTACAGCTGCTACCACAACGGCGGCTACCACAACGACGGCTACGCAGTCAACATCACCACCCGAGGGGACCCAGTTGGTACAGCTAAGACATCTTCAAGAAGTGGAAGAGGAGAAGGCTAAACTACGCCTTCGACTGGATAACGAGATAAGGAAATCCACATGCACCATCTGCCAGGACGCTGAGACGGGGTACGCCTTTTTCCCGTGTGGACACCTAGCCGTATGTGGTCCTTGTCTTCTAAGCTTCTTAACCAATGCGGAGTGCTGCGACTGCCCGGACACAGGAGACTTTCATGTGGCTTTACGGTGCCCTGTGTGTCGGGGAAACGTATGTAGAGTGAAAAGAATCTATCGGTCGTAAACTAACTGATGACCAACCCTCTGTACATCCTAACAGGCCTTTTCAGGGCCAACCCATACTCTCGAAAGAGGAACTTTCTAACTAAAAAGCACAACACCAACTCCCACACCTTCCCCTGCATAGAGTGAACACTGACACACATTAGTTGAATTTCTAATATTCATTAACAACACAGTAGAATGAACATAAGATTTTCACCACGGTAGGCTCTTTGCGTTAAATTTTCTAATAGCGTTATACGGTGTCACCATGATGGTAGAATGAACATAGAATGTCGGAATATGGTAATTACAAGCGTCTAGTCCGTCATTCATAATTCAGCCGTCGTCCATTAGAGAATATCCGCGTCCATAATCCAAAGACCTATTCCATTTTCCATATAACAGTATTAGCACCAAATTCAAAAAGACAATCATAGTATACATAAACATAGGCTTGTTTCCTGCAAGAGAGAAGTGGTCAACAGTTTTCAATGATGCCGGCAAGACATCATGATGTTCCAAAAATATCAAATCCGTATCGCTGATCAGTTTTCTTAATCCATAATATTCGTTATAGAGTCGTCATCTAAAAGAAGATGTATCTCAGTCACGCTTTGATTGTGACTGTTCATATGAGTACCATGAGGATCTTGAAGTACATGGGTTCATACGGCCCCTAGTCCCGGGTTAAGCGGAATTAGACACAAGTTACGAAACGTAGCGCCATAGATCTTGTACGCTACGTTCGTATTTTGCTATCAGCATGCGATATGTATCGCCAAATTTGAGAAACTTTGAGTGTAGGCGCTTGGTGGAATAGCCCTGTTTTTTAAGTTTCTGCACCAATGTTATGTGACGTTGATTAAAATCGTCACATTTAACACAGGATCTAGCAAATGCTACTAAGCGAGATATGTATACGCCATATGCAGGTCCCACTGTCCCATTGTCTGAATGTTCAATATTTAGTCAACAAGACTTGTTTGAAATCATGTCTTTCTTGCCAGGTCATGTCTGAATGTTCAATATTTAGCCAACAAGACTTGTTTGAAATCTTCCGTGTCTTTTTGCCCCCGGTGCACGAACATGGAGGTCGCAATCTGCTCAGGGGGAATTCTCGGTGGACAGGCCGCTTCCAATGCCTCTGCGATTTCCGTCTCGTTGCTGTCGTGTAACGCCTCAGTCATCAGCGCGTCTGACGGTGCCACAATGCCCAGACACGAATGCATGTCTAACGATCCGTTGTTCTGACAGCCTGCACATTGTTGGATACGCTCGCCTTCAATGCGAGGTTTAAGATGATTCAGGAAGGTTTCAATGTACTTTTTATAGATATACTCAGACAGCTGGTCATGCAGAGCTTCAGAAATTGTGTGTGCGAGGCACTGAAGCTTGCGCCACGCGAGTATTTGCAGGGTGACTCCCTCGTGTAAGGGAATACTCGTAGTATCTTCCTTCAACTTCCATTTACGAATATGTACCAGCAGCATGTTGTTCAACATAGAACAGGTGAGGAAGACATCGTCCCCCACACAAAATTTATGTTCGATGTGCCCCTGTTTCTCAATGACCGCCTCGACGACTTGACTTTGTGTGTATCTCTGTACTCTTTTCCATTGCTCAAACGTCAAAGCAATATGTTAAGGTGGTTTATCATCCCAGGCTGATGCATTAAAGTGCACTTGCTCATCTTTCACGGTTACAGTTAAATAGGGCGTGAGCTCCCAACTGGTGATCTGGGCCGCCTGGTAGGCCTGCTGGATAATGTCATTCATCTGCTCCACAGACATAGGGAGTAGCATCTCTTCCTCCGCTTGCTGAGGCTCCCGCTGAGGCATTATTAAAGGTGTTAGTTGGGGACGTTTGGCGGGTGGATAGGACTATTCCGGGTCTTCCTGGGCACGTTTGCTACCTGTACTCTCTTCGGGGATGTCTATGACTAAGGTGTGTTCCTCGGGTTGAAGTAGAGAGGCTATTCCCGCATTCCCCGTCTCTCTCAGCGCCTCCAAGAAGGCCTGAAATGCTAAAGCACCTCGGCGTGGTAGAGTGTCCGTGAGGGCTCTGTTTCGTGCAGTATTGGTATTCTGTGTCATGATGTCTTCTTCCATGTATGTAGTGATTACGTTTCTCACCAGAAGCAGATCACATAGTTCAGCCACATTCATCAGCTCACTAATGATCTGGACACGGTGCTGCATCAGCTTAGCTCGGTCAGATGAGTTCATGGCTGTTGGCTCAGGTAGGTGCTGTTCAGGCAGATCTTGAGTAGGTAGGCTGGTCAGGTCACTCCTCAGGTAGGCTCAGGCTGGTCAGGTAGCTCCGGTCAAGTAGGCAGGGCAATGAATGAAGCCATTCCATGAAAATCCCCACTTTTATACACCACCCTGACAGATCCCGGATGTACAAGAACCCGGATGTACAAGAACCCGTATGTAATGCTACACTCTACAGGTATTGCTAGAGGACCCGGATATAGGTCAATTCTAAAATACCCGGCTGTTCCCATTAATGGGAAACCCGGCTGTACAGGAACCCGGATGTACAAGAACCCGTATGTAATGCTACACACTACAGGTATTGCTAGAGGACCCGGATATAGGCCAATCCTAAAATACCCGGCTGTTCCCATGAATGTGTGAACCCGTATGTACAAGAACCGTATGGAACAACATACACAGCTAAAGGACCCGGATATAGGTCAACGGCCCCGGATGTAAACCCCGGATGAACACGTCAGTACATGCATTTCTATCATTCAATATGACCTTGAACTATCACGTGATCTTCCCGTGATGGAAAACCCCCAAATACAAGTCAGTACATGCATCCCAGTCCCAGGTCACGCCCGATTCACGCAGACTGGAAGTGACGTCATACACATCTGACCGCGGAAGAATACACGACGAGGTCCAAATACGCGCTTCTGATTGGCTGACGCAAAGGTCAAAGGTCACGTGATATGCAAATTTTTGAGGTCAATATAACTCTATATCAATGCTGTATACCACTCGGGTGACTACCGCGAGTTAAAAATTCGGATTTGAAGACGGACTTCAAAAGAGTTATACACCGACCCAGAAATATAGGCCAGTTCAGACTAAACTCAGGAATCTGTTCGAAGATGCTGAACAACAAGAGTGATAAAGTGTCAGATCAGACCACGTGTGGAGAAAGTAGCGGTAGTGAGTTTTCATTGGCTGAAGAATATAAACATGGTGGAAAATTTGTCTTCTCGGCTCAGAAAAGTTGTGTTGTTGTGAGAATGTCCGAATGAACTACCCACGGAATGTTTAGACTGGATTCTAAGGCCGAGATTCAACTTAAAGGGGGGTTTCACTATTGATCATTATTTGGGTGAGGAAAATGGCTTTTATGTTTTTGAGGGCTTGTCAACAACCATAAAGTGGTGTTGAGTGATAGTGTTGACCCATGTGAACACCAAAGAAATGGTGATAACGGTGATGGTTCTTCAAAATAAAGGGCGTTGTAAAATAGCTCAACAATATTTTGGTCTAAATTGATAAGTGCTAATATTGGCTCAACACCATTTCATGAATTCCACGAAATCTGTAACCAAAATGTAATTCCGTCACATAATTCAAAATCTCGGTTATATCATACCTCAGCAATTTTGCCCATGTTATTGACCAGTTATTTTCGCTCTTTCACATTCAATCGATTATACGTGCATTGCCGGGCACTTGACAACAGAATTCATGTGTGTGGGTCTGTCCTCAGCATTTTTTACACCGGATAAAATCAAAACTTGTAAAATAGGAAAAATCGCAACTCCATAAAACATGGACCAAAATGTAATTCCGTCACGCAGTTTTGCTTAACCACATCTATTAATTTGAAACTTTACTTTAGTCCTTCAAGAAATATCGTGGTAACATCGAATATGGACAGACGGATACCCGAGAGATAAACGGACGTCACTTGCCGAGGGTATACAAACCGTTCCTTTCTTTACAAGATCCAAGTAGACGAGAATATAGAAAATTGAGGTAGGCATATTTACATGTAGTAACTAAATACAAACCTTTAAATCTTCGATCGTGTATTTGAAACACAAACGTTTGATATGGAGGTCATCCCTGCCCGTACCATTGATCAATGATAACCGGGAATACAGAAAGTCCGTTGTCACCTTGTAGAGTATTTCTGAAGGCAGAACTTCGACGTTTTCTGGGGAAAACCGATCGTCATTGGTGGCACTCCTCACCAACTGTATGATGTCATTGACGTCAATGAGACACATATTTTGTGTCTGACACCCAAGTTTCTCTCTGTATACGACCATACAACCGTTGTTAGCTACCAACGAAGTCATCCACTTTGTCGTTCAGTTTCAGTGAGCGCCACAACAAACTGTTCGCCGCGTTTGAATTTCTGAAAATACATAACTTCGCGAGTGGTCGAAACAACGGACTGGGTGATTATACGGCGAAATACGAGTCGCTTCGGTCCAAAAATTTAGTTAGTTCTAATCATTTTTTTTACGTGTTCTGCCCAATTGTATTTATTCACATCATCAGGTTTGTGGTGGATGTGGTAGCAGGTAGCTTGACTCGTGTATTAATATATAGTGATTTTGTTCATTTCTCGTTACTCATGAGACGTCCGTCTCCCCAAAACGCCTTTTTTCGCATAAAATTCATCCCACATTTTTTCGTAGACCATATATTTGCATGCTGTTAATTTCTGTTCGCTTCCTGTAATCTCCGGAAACACAGCAATAACTGAGAACATATGCTTTAAGCGAGAATTAATCTATTTCAACAACACCACTTAATGACGCCACTTAATTCTGCTTTTGTCGCGATTGTTTTAAAAAACACGAAATTTTACGCCTAAAATCTATGGTAACCTACTGACCAAATTTCGTGACACTAGGTCAAAGGGGTCAAGATCAAATGAATTGTAGAGGGGCAGTGACCCGCTGTACTACTGAGAATATCAACTGTTTCTTGACGAATTCCATTAATATTCCATCCCACGAGATGAAATATATATGGCATTCGTCGGGAAAGTTGGTACTCCTTTTATTATATACTTTTGTAGTACTAGTTTATTCTGCATGTTCGAAAACATTAAAGTAATTCAAATTTTGTAGGGCATTTCGACTGGAAGTACACTGAAATATGATTATCTTCACTCTGTCACACACGGACTGCTTTGCTGTCAACAAATCGCACGTGCTACGACTGCAACGGAATACTGTTGCGCCAATGCGCTTTATTTTCGCTGGCATCCAGTACATCTTATCAATGATATTAGTTTGTTACCCAAATAACCGTTTTTCATACCGACCCACCCCATTCCATTCAAAAGAAAAGCACGGCCCATCGTGTATATCGCGGTGTCCCGCCTCTCTGCAGACGGGACACAGGCGTTGGTTCTCGTTGGCCTCCCTGTTTGAACACGGAGTTTACACACAATATTCTCATTCACAATCGGGATTCACCCCTAATTTCGTCTCAATTCTCCAGCTGTCAAACATTCTGTCACATAGGTCACTCTTGTATATAAATTCTCCGGCTCTCTAACATTCTGTCACATACGTACAGGTCACTCTTTTACATTAATTCTCAGGATTGTCACATATAGGTCAATTTTGTATAGAAAGTCATGGCTATCAAACAGTCTGTCACATAGGTCACTCTTCTATGACAATTCACAGCTTTCAAACATTCTGTGACTTCGGTCAATCTCGTATAGAAATTTTCCAACTGTCAAACATTCTGACACATACGTCACTCTCGTATAGAAATTCTCCGGCTCTCAATCATTCTGTCACATAGGTGACTCTTGTATAAAATTTCTTCAGTTCTCAACATTCTGTCAGATAGGTCACTCTTGTATAGAAATTCTCCGGCCCTCAAACATTGTCACATAGGTCACTCTTGTATAGAAATTTTCCGATTCACAAACATTCTGTCAAATAGGTCACTCCTGTATAGAAATTTCCCAATTCTCAAACATTCTGCCACATACGTCACTCTCGTAGAAATTCTCCATCTCTCAAACATTCTGTCACATAGGTCACACTTGTATAGAAATTTTCCGGCTCTGAAACATTATGTCACATAGGTCACGCTTGTATAGAAATTCTCCGGCTCTCAAACATTCTGTCACATAGGTCACTCTTGTATAGAAATTCTCCAGCTCTCAATCATTCTGTCACATAGGTCAATCTTGTATAAGAATTCTCCGGCTATCAAACATTGTCACATAGGTCACTCTTGTATAGAAATTCTCAGGGCTGAGGCTCTCAAACATTGTCACATAGGTCACTCTTGTATAGAAATTCTCTGGCTCTCAAACATTTTCTCACATATAGGTCACTCTTATATAGAAATTCTCCGATTCTCCAACATTCTGTCACAAAGCTCATTCTTTTATGAAAATTATCCGGCTCTCAGTTTCTTCCCTATGTGTCTCTTTGAATGACTGAGGATGTTGGTCATTAGAGCGAAGGCCCATCAACATATTTTACATTTGTTAGGTTTACACGGAAATATCGAGTTAACTCTTCTTTCCCAACGAACCGTTTACCACAATATTCACAGCCAAGTTGCTTCACAGATTTTGACATGTTCATCCAGTTTATTTGCGAGGTAAAACCGTCTGTTGCAGTCAACACATTGAAATGGCATGTCACGAAGTACGACGCCGTGATGAACTCTCTCGTGATAACGAAAACTCGCAGGGTGACCAAAGGATTCACCACACATACTACACAAGTATGGCTTTTCACACTTGTATTCTAATTCTCCGGCTCTCTGTTTCTTCACTGTGTGTGTCTTTGAATGACTAAGCATGTTGGTTCTTTGAGCGAAGGCCCAGCCACATACCTTACATGTGTACGGTTTTACTCCCGTGTGGACACGGGTATGTCGTGTTAACTCTGATTTCTCAACGAACCATTTACCGCAATACTCACAGCCATGAGCTTTTTCACCTTTATGTCTCTTTATGTGGCTTTCTAGAGCCAATTTCCGACCGAAACGACTATTACATATGGTGCATGAAAATGACTTTTTCCCGGAATGAATATTTAGGTGTGTCCTCAGGCTACCTCCCTGTATGAAAGACATTCCACATATTTCACATTGGTAAGGTTTTTCAGCACTGTGAATTCGCATATGGTCAGGTAATTTTCTTAACAATTTACAACACACCGGACATTTACTCTTTCCATTTCTTCGTCCAGTTTGTGTATTGGCATCGTCACTCGTGGAAGTTGCAGGTTGTTCTATAGCTTTCTCGGTCGATTGGTCATTATCAACATGGCATTGCATATGCTTCACTAACGACCCTGTATTGATAATGACCCGACATAATGAGCACCGAACAGATATTTTATTGACTACAATGTTCCTCCTATGTTTTCTGACTGAAACATTTACTTCAGAGTTTCTGTCTTCGGAAACTTGACTCATCTCGTCCGAAATACCTTCAGTCTGGAAAAGACCATCTTCGGTATCAATTTCTCCTTGCAAGTTAACAAAGGCGACCTTCTGAGATGGGTAATCTATCTCAGATCTGAGTATTACATCATGATCATTAGTAGTTCTAGTACCAGCATCAGCACTGGAGAGAAAAGAACCCCACTTTCCACCATCACTCAGCATGGCATAATCATGATCAAACAAACAAGTCGTCGGTGCTGGCCCATCGTTCGAGGATGTGGGGTTATTGTCTGAGCTTGAAA
Organism: Hanleya hanleyi; assembly: GCA_036873755.1. NCBI lineage: Eukaryota > Metazoa > Mollusca > Polyplacophora > Lepidopleurida > Hanleyidae > Hanleya > Hanleya hanleyi. The sequence continues at coordinate 11,655 of JAVTVY010009744.1, forward strand.
TCATCAGCCCTCCAGCGGTGCTTCGGGTATTGCCAAATCCAACATTATTTCCTGCACCGGGGCCTTTTGTGTTGTAAGATAAATATAAAGATGATTCCTTTAACTCAAAATCGTCCAGACGATCGACCTTTTTATTCCTCGGACTGAGAACCTCTGTATTCTTCTGTCCTAGATCTTGACTAGTAAATCGTTCCTGTCCCAGTCGACCTCCAGGTGGACATTGTTGCTCAATCGTCTCGAGTTGATGTTCAATGAGACATTGATCAGTTGGATTGCATTCCTCATTTACTGGTAGGTTCCCTGGCGCTGGTGAAGTGCTGCTCTCTGACAGGGAATTGTCCTCCCCTATCACGGGTCGAGAGCTGTTCTCTGGCCGTAGATTGCACTCCTCTTGCCGTAGATTGCTCTTCCTCGAAAACAGGTTGAAATCCTTTGACAGACTGATAGTCTTCAACTGTATATTGTATTCCTGCAGTTGCTGATGGCTGTTCTCCGACACTGGTGAGGTGCTATAACTTGTAAGCAGATTGCTCTCCTGTAACTGTAAATTATTGTCCCCTGACTGCAGATGGTTCCCCACCGACGCTGAAAGAGTGTTTCTCGCTGACTGAAGTTTACTTTCCCTTGGTCGCAGACTCTTCTTCTCAAACAAATTATTCATCCCGGATGCTTTCGGATTACGGTCGTTATTCGAAACTAACGAAATTTCATCTTCACGGAGATTAGGTTCTGATGTGGTAACATAGCTGCTGTGTTCGCCCGAAGTATTCAAAGGAGAATTCTGACTGTCACATCGATCAAATTTCTCGGGATGATCGCGTGAGATCGTGTCTGCATCTTCCGAAATTTCATCTCTGCATCCTTTTATGCTCTGAGAAAACAAATGTACATGTAATATATAAAACCACAAGTAATTTTACTTTCGCAATTATACAGTCCCCAACCCATTAACTCATGGAGTTCCCGGCCTTTCAGATTATCGTTATGGGCTACAGGCTCCCACGTACGATATTTTGAAAGGTTGCTTGGAGTACTCGCTAGTAGGAGAGAGTTCTCCTTGTAAGTTAACAAGCCCTACAGGCACATCATATTTAGATCTATATCTCTACAAAAATGAAGCGGGTATTCTCTCTTGTTGACTTTATGACAAAAGAGATGATTACAATTTCGACATCGTAAAATATCCCTATCTGGACAGTAATATTCCAGTGGGACCTGCATATGGCGTATACATATCTCGTCTAGTAGCATTTGCTAGATCCTGTGTTGAATGTGACGATTTTAATCAACGTCACAAAACATTGTTGCAGAAACTTATCAAACAGGGCTATATCACCAAGCGCCTCCACTCAAAGTTTCTCAAATTTTCGCGATACATATCGCATGCTGATAGCAAAATACGAGCATAGCGTGCAATACCTGGCGTTAGGTTTCGTAACTTGTGTCTAATTCCGCTTAACCCGGGGCTAGGGACTGTATGAACAAATGAACTTCAAAATCCTCATGATGCTCATGTGAACAGTCACAATCAAAGCGTGACTGAGATGCATCATTCTCTAGATGACAACTTTACAACGATTATTTTGGATTAAGAATACTGATCAGCGGTATGGAGTTGATATTTTTGGAACATCATGGTGTCTTGCCGGCATCATTGAAAACTGTTGACGGCTTCTCTCTTGCATGAAACTAGCCTATGTTTATGTATACTATGTCTTTTTGAATTTGGTGCTAATACTGTTATATAGAAAATGGAATAGGTCTTTGGATTATGGATGCGGATATTCTTTAATGGACGACGGCTAAATTATGAATGACGGACCAGACGCTTGTAATTACTAATTTATTCGAGTAAATCTTAAGGATAGCTATCCCGTTAGAGAGTCAAAATTGGTCATTTTTAGCTCATCTGGGCCGAAGGCACAATGGGCTAATGTCATGGCCTGATTTTCCGTCGTCCTTCGTGTGTCGTGCGGTGTGCGTCGTCCGTCGTCCGTAAACATCTTCTTCTCTGAAACCGCTTGGCTAATTAAGCTGAAACTTGACATGCATGTTCCCCCAATTAGTACACCAGTATTAGTTCATGCGGTGTCGATATGATTTTAAATATGGCTGCCATGGCGACCATCTTGAATTTGCCAGTGAAATCTTTTCATCATTATTTTTCGGTAACTACTTCATGGATCTTTCTCAAATTTGGCACTCCGGTTCCCCTTTGGGTATAGTTGTACAACATGTGTACTTTAGTCCAATTTGAATATTCAATATGGCCGCCAGGCGGCCATCTTAAAAACATTATTATTGGTAAATCTCGGGAACTACTTCAGGAATCTTTTTCTAATTTTGTATAAATGTTCCTGTTGGGTCCTGTTGTGCAATTTGCCTCTTTGGTCTGATTCATAAATTCAATATGGCCGCGAGGCAGCTATCGTGAATTTTCCCTATTAAAACATTGTTATTGCAAATTCTTGGGAACTACTGCATGGAGCTTCTTAAATTTGGTACAGATGTTCCCCTTGGGGATATTTCTGTAATATTTGCTATTTAGTCCGATTCGAGAATTCAAAATGGCCACCACGTGACCAGGCGACCATCTTGAAAATGTTTTTTTTTATATATTAAATCTTTGGAACTATTGAATGAATCATTCTCAAAGTTTGTAAAAATGTCCCCCTTACATTGATACACAGGTCCTCCTTTGAGTTTAGATGTGTTTTTAGTCTGATTTGAAAATTCAATATGGCCACCGGGCGATCATCTTGGAAAAACATGTTATTGCTCAATCTTGGGATCGAGGGATCTACTGCATTAATCTTTATCAAATTGTGTATGAACGTTTCTCTTGAGTCCTAGTTGTGCAGGAAAATTTCCCCATGAAATCTTGATCGCTAATTGAAAGGAATACCGGTGGTCGAAAAAAAAACATCGAATTTTCGAAGGGAATATTGAGATGACCCTTAGTGCAATGGCACTGTTCCGTACAGAACTTGTGGGTGAAACGAGAACAAATAGTTAGCAAACATCTACCTTGCGAAGGCAAGAATAGAATAGAATATTAAAATGATTAAGGGTCGAATATTAATACTGAAACTGTAATTTATGTTAACAAACAGCTTGTTCGCGTATGTGTTGTACAGGCTATAATGAAAATTGTAGTCGGTCCCTCAACTGGTTCATTCGCCGATCACCCATGATCAAAGGGTTTCATACACGTCATGTTTGACACCGAAATTCGGTGTCAAAACTCGCTTCAAAATCACAGTGTTTTAGAAGGGAAAAACTGAAATTTTAGGGAAAAAACTGGTCTCGAAAGGTCAATACTTCGTAATTTATAATCGAAATATATTGCTGGTGAACAATAGCGAAATGGGTAATTCCAAAATCGGCTGCGTCGGTCATTTCCGTGAGGTTCAGTACTGGTCGTTTAAAACTTCGGTTTGCCGAGCGCTAATTATTTATGTCCGTTTCCCGAACTGTCATCGCGGTCATGCCGTCGGTAACCTTAACAAGCAGCCAGAGGATGCTAGGTCCCCCGCCAAAATGGCAGCAATATTTATAAGCGCTGTCGGTTTCAGAAGATATTCATGAGGATGGCAACAGCTACTTCACAGGCGTAAGAAGCAGAGGGGTCTTTCCACCTTCCCAGGTTTTGAGATCAACTCTGAATGGCTGACTGAATGTTGATTGCTACTGTAATATATTTTCTTTACCATGTAGCATGAAAATTGTGTAACCGAAATGCAACCCCAATAGACAACTCATGGCATATTATCTGCAAACTAAATTTGACAAGAATATGAAGGCATCCTCAACCTATTGCCCAGAAACCAAATTTAGACTTTGCCACAAGGAGTCACCACCTGTAGGTGCAAGCAGGCAAAACACAATCCCAAATGACATCTCATGTCATGGTATCGGCATATGAACTTTGAGACTCTGAAGAGGGGTCCTCAAGTTATTGCCGGTACTAGATGCCCACCGGTGTTCATGTTATTTGGGGCGGGTCACATATGAATACAAAATTTGAGAATAATCTGATGAGCAGTTGCCAAATTATTGCCCGGAAACAAATTTTTCCACCAGGAGACGCCACCTGTAGGCAGAAGCGGGAAAAATACAATCCCAAGGAACATGGTATCGTGGGGACATCTGCATACCAAATTTGAGAAGAATCCGATGAGGGTCCTCAAGTTATTGCCCAGAAACCAAATTTAGATTTTGACACCAGGTGACGCCACCTCTAGGCGCAAGTCAGTGAAATGCATTATCAAGCGACATCTTATGTCACGGTACATTCATACAAAATTTGAGAAGAATCCGATGGTCAGTTCTCAAGTTATTACCCGGAAACGAATTTGTGATGTTGCCACCAGGTGGCGCCACCTGTGAGTGCAAGTGAGCGAAAGGCAATCCCAAGCAACAGCTCCTGGCATGGTAAATGCATGCCAAATTTGAGAAGAATCCGATGAGCCGCAACGTTTCTCATCATTCTCGTCTCGCGAGACTCCCTACTGCGAGAAAGAGTCGCGCGTGTAAATGGGAGCCATCCCCCCAAAATTTGGGGGGTGAGTAGGCGGCGTATGATTTTCACCGTCTGTATCTGGCTTGTCATTGACCTGCTGACTCCGCCGAGTTAGAAGCGAATTGCTAAACATAACGTGGGCTATATAATTGGAAAAAGACTCTTTCCGTTTCGGAGCATATCAATCGCGAACAAATTATTGTCGGTATGTATACTTGGCCGTGAAAGCGAGTTATCTAATACAGGAAGTAGTTCGCACAGTTCCGATCCATTCTCAAAGAGAGCCGTGTCTACCGCAAGAAGGTACATCTTCGGAAAATTTATTACCTATGCCAGGTTCTTAGCGTGACATGTACTTGATCAGGGCAAGGCAGTTGCAGCATTTCTGTTCTTCATTCACTACATAGTACTGTTCACACGCCCTATGATATGTACTTTTGTTGCTATCATTATGCAAGTTTTGTTGTTAAAAAAATAAAACTGAACGTTGAACTTTATTTATGGCCTACTCGTTTGAAGCAGCAGACATAAATTTAGTTGACCTAGATTCTGCATTGAAGACCAACCATTGAAACGCGGAAAACAACGAATTACGTCAATTATACCGTATTTTCGCCTGCATGTTGTGATCGTACTATTCTTGTTTATCTGATGATGCTAAACAATAATGATCTTGTGATCTTTGGGTTAGGTCATAAATTTTCTGAAGATGTACCATTTTGCGTGTCTACCCGCTGGAGAATAGTCCCGGTCGAGCGAGTGATGTCATCCTGCCTCGCTTTGAGATTGGAGATTCAAAAATGTCACCAGTTTACATGAGAGTCGCTTTGGTCTCCCGCGGGTAGACACGGCTCTCTTGGAGAATGCGTTTCTCATGTTACCCAGAAAGGTACATATATGTAGGATATTTCAAAGAAATTCGACCAAGTGTTTCTAAGTTATCACTTGCAGCATGGAATAATGGAATGAACTCTAGTGGCGCCACCTCCGGGTGGATTTTGCTGAAACGCATCACCAACGGTGTTTTGTCGCAGGGAATGCATTTACCAAATTTCGAAGAAATCCGACAAATTGTTCGAAAGTTATCGCTCGCGAAGGATTTGAACAAACATGAACGGACATGCATTAAAGATTGGAACAAGACTCAGTGGCACCACCTACAGGCGGATCTTGCTGAAACGTAATACCAGCGACGTCTTGTCGCAAAGAATGCAGATGCCAAATTTCGGAGGAATCCGACAAAGCATTTAGGAGTTATCGCTTACGCAGTATTTGCACGGACATGCACTAAATATTGGAACAAGACCCAGTGGCGCCACCTACAGGCGGATCTTGCTGAAACGTAATACCAACAGACGTCTTGTCGCAAAGAATGCAGATGCCAAATTTCGGAGGAATCCGACAAAGCATTTAGGAGTTATCGCTTATGAAGCATTTGCACGAACATCCACGGACATGCACTAAAGATTGGAACAAGACCCAGTGGCGCCATCTACAGGCGGATCTTGCTGAAACGTAATACCAACAGACGTCTTGTCGCAAAGAATGCAGATGCCAAATTTCGGAGGAATCCGACAAAAGCATTTAGGAGTTATCGCTTATGAAGCATTTGCACGGACATGCACGGACATGCACTAAAGATTGGAACAAGACCCAGTGGCGCCACCTACAGGCGGATCTTGCTGAAACGTAATACCAAGAGACGTCTTGTCGCAAAGAATGCAGATGCCAAATTTCGGAGGAATCCGACAAAGCATTTAGAAGTTATTGCTTACGAAGTATTTGCACGGACATGTCCGTGCATGCACGGACACATAGAAGCAAGACCCCAGTGGCGCCACCTACAGGCGGATCTTGCTGAAACGTAATACCAAGAGACGTCTTGTCGCAAAGAATGCAGATGCCAAATTTCGGAGGAATCCGACAAAGCATTTAGAAGTTATTGCTTAGGAAGTATTTGCACGGACATGTCCGTGCATGCACGGACACATAGAAGCAAGAACCATTTTAAAGTCCCCGGCCGCGTTGCGGCGGGGGACAAAAACTGTATTCATACTAAATGTGGAGGTTTCCGAATTGCGTCTTTGTGACCGAGAACAAAAAATCAATTTCCTGGCAAAGTTTGACACGTGGGAATGATATGAAGCCCCAACCGACGTCTAACTCTCCTTGGAACGGACCATGACCATCGCTGAATAGTATTTATGATAAAGGGGACGATGTAATCTTCGCAAAGTACTTTTGTTTTCACTCAAAGTTGGTGAACGATCATGTCGTGTTGTTGTTGTTGTTGTTGTTGTTGTAAAGGAACTGGCATGTCGTCCGCATGTACGCATTGTACGATGTTGAAACTGAAACCAAAGTTTGATTGTTCCGTAGTTAATAAAGTTTGAATGGATTATTCAAAGACAGCGAACTGATTTAGCCACAATATAAAAAATCATAAACAAAGAAGAGTTGAATTCTATTTATACTGTCAAAACTTTTTTAAATTTAATAAGCGTGGTGCAAACAACCCAAAACAACTGACGTTGATTTTCAAAATTATTAGACAAGGCGTCCATTCTACTTTCTCCAGTTACAGCCAGATGAGCTATACACTGCCGTGGCACTACCTTTGTTATTTCTTCATTGAAATATTCACTATTTCGTCTAACATTTGGTGAAAAAATGAAATTAAAATTCTAGTTAGAAGTGCTTCAATATTAGGATTAAAAATTTATTTTCCGAGGCACTGGAAAAATTAAACAGATTGCCTTATAGGTGGTCCGATATCCAGCTAGGAAGAGATTAACCTTTCACGCGACTATATTGTAAGTCGTTAATAGCTACCTGAGTGTGTACTGTATTGTTAATTTACTGGCAGGAACCGGCCACCCTAACAGTCTGTCGTGAGAATAGAACAGCAGTTTGGATGGGCTTGGCTACTGTTATTTTTGTCTGTTAAATTTCGCTTTCCAAAACTCATTTCCGAAGTATTGTGGTAGGCTAATTATCTAGAAGTCCTACCGGTATTCATTTATGTTAATCTACCCCCCTTCTGATCAAAACCATGCAAACATCCGTATTTTTGTTTCTAATTATAATATATAAGTAAAAACCCGATTCACTCCCATTGATCACACTGCGCATGCGCGAGAACGTTTCTGGGGAGGTCATGGGGAGGTGTGCGCAAGTATGACGTCACTTCCGGTCTGGGTGAATCGGGCGTGACCTTGGGGCATGTATTCCTCCGCGGTGATGCAATCTGGCGGTGATGCGGTCACTTTCGCGGACAGAAAGTAGTCCCATGTCAATCAAGTGACTTCCAATGTTAATGTACACGGGGAATGCCTAAAAAGAGTATGGGAATAGACGTTTTGGGACCGAGGTGGGCCCCTAGTGGACCGATTGGGTCGAGTGAGGTGTCAAAGTGAAGCGCTCCTCGAGGGCCATTCAGTCATGGGTGGGTGCATGTAAAATTAGGATTTGTCCCGAAAACCCCTCGGCTTTCCCCAAGTGATTAAGACCCATGTGTAGTGTGAATTGGGGAAGAGATAGTTCTATGTGGGATGATCAAGATATACTGGTACTTAGTTACATTCAGGCATATAGGACAGAAATGAAAAAATTATATATCTGTAAAGGGGCATAACTCTGTAAAATATGGGTCGAGGGGAGCCACTTTCGATAGGCGTCTGACTTAGCACTCTGTAAAATAAGAACCGAGACAAATAAGCTGTACCGAACACAGATCTACAGATATAGCTTGTACATTCAGCTACAGATAACAAAATCGAAGTTTATTACATCCGAAAGGGGCATAACTCCATAAGCCGAGGCGAGTAATCCTTTGTTGGCTTGTAGAATACAACAATATAAATAAGTTTCCAAAATATAGTAGCTACATGTATACCGAACACAGTTTCCCAGATATAGTTGGTTACATTCAGGCATATAGGACAGAAATAGAAATTAATATATCAGTAAAGGGACATAACTCTGTAAAGTATGGGCCGAGGGGAGCCACTTTTGATAGGCATCTGACTTAGCACTACTGTAAAATGAGAACTGAGACGAATAAGCTGTACCGAACACGGATCTGCAGATATAACTTGTACATTCAACTACAGATAACAAAATCGGAGATTATTACATCCAAAAGGGGAATAATTCCATAAGCCGAGGCGAGTATCCCTTTGTTGGCTTGTAGAATACAGCAATATAAATAAGTTTACAAAATACAGTAGCTATACCGAACACAGTTCTGCAGATATAACTGGTTACATTCAGGCATATAGGACAGAAATAAAAATTAATATATCTGTAAAGGGCATAACTCTGTAAAATATGGGCCAAGGGGAGCCACTTTCGATAGGCGTCTGACTTAGAACTCTGTGAAATAAGAACCGAGACGAATAAGCTGTACCTAACACGGATCTGCAGAAATAACTTGTACATTCAGCTACAAAAAACAAAATCGGAGATTATTACATCAGAAAGGGGCATAACTCCATAAGATGAGGCGAGTAATCCTTTGTTGGCTTGTAGAATACAACAATATAAATAAGTTTCTAAAATATAGTAGCTATACCGAACACAGTTCTGCAGATATAGCTGGTTATATTCAGGCATATAGGACAGAAATAGAAATTAATATATCTGTAAAGGGGCAGAACTCTGTAAAATATGGGCCGAGGGGAGCCACTTTCGATAGGCGTCTGGTTTAGCACTAGATAAATAAGTGTTGAAAATTTGGTGGTTGTGTCTCAAGCGGTTTTGCCTAAAATGCGGTAACGGACGGACGGACGTACGGACGTACGGACAGACGGACGGACGTACATGGCGACGACAATACCCCGAGGCCAAAATGGCCGAGGGGTAAAAAGCGGAACACGGAATTTACCTCTACAATAGGGGAAAACCCCTATCAACCCTATCCCAAAGGGCTAATATCGGTCCCCTGGCTTATCGGGGTGACAAAGGTAGGGTGGGGGAGTAGGTGTATGTAAAAGTTTCTCCAGAAAAAAAAATATAAAAAGCGGAACACGGACTTCACTCCTACAATAGGGGCCTGTATTATACAATATACGGAAAAATGCCTGTATGGGGTATGGGGGGTGGTCAATTTTTTATTTTACTATGGGTTGTTTGGTCTTGTTTTTCTCGTCTCGCCACGAAAAACACGATAGGAGGGGTCCCGGAGCGAAGCGGTGACATTTTTTAGAAAAGTACCAGATATGTCTGTATATAGCCCCATACTGGCTATGGGGGTATAGGTCCAACCTGGGATTTTTGTTGCGGGTGTTACTATGGGTTGTTTGGTCTTGTTTTTCTCGTCTCGCCAAGAAAAACACGATGGGAGGGGTCTCGGAGGTAAGCGGTGAAATTTTTCGAAAAGTACCGGGTAGGTCTGTATATAGGCCCATATAGCCCCATACTGGGAAATGTTATAGGTCCAACCTGGAATTTTTTTTGTGGGCTTTACTATGGGTTGTTTGGTATTGTTTTTCTCGTCTCGCCAAGGAAAACGCGATGGGAGGGGTCCCGGAGCTAAGCGGTGAAATTTTTCGAAAAGTACCGGGTAGGTCTGTATATAGGCCTATACTGGCTATATGGGGGTATAGGTCCAACCTGGGAAATTTTTTGTGGGCTTTACTATGGGTTGCTTGGTCTTCTTTTTCTCGTCTCGCCAAGAAAAATACGATGGGAGGGATCCCGGAGCTAAGTGGTGAAATGTTTTGAAAAGTACCGGGTAGGTCTGTATATAGGCCCATATAGCCCCATACTGGCTATGGGGGGGGGGGGGGGGAGGTCCATACTGGGTGGACGTTTTGGGGTCTAGGTGAGCCCCTAGTGGTCCTATGGTGTCGTATGCGGTCATATTTTGAAGCTCTCGTGGAGGAGCACCCGACAGCACTAATGTATCGTCCGTTTTCAATATTATGCGCATGCGCAGTCTGGCCGTACTATAGAAAGCAGGCATCTTGGGGGTATGTGGGGGTGTGTTTGGGGTGGAGAGGGACCATCCTTGGTCCGAATGCGTCCTGGGAAATGTTATTTCGTATCTCTCGGGGTGTAGACCCCGATTTGAGGGCTGTCCATGTCATCTGTGACGTCTTCGGTGACGTGATCAGTACGAGTGGTAGCGAAAGTGGTCATTTTGGGGCAGTGAAGGAAGGTATTTGGTGTAGAGATGGACCATCCTTGGTCCGAATGCGTCGTGTGGGGTATCAGTGTGAAGCTCTCGTGGGTCAGACTGGCTTGTTGTATTGGAACTCGCGTCAATCTGCGCATGCGCAGTTGGCCAGTGGGTTTTTCCGTCGTACCTAAGACAGTTTGGGGATGTGAAGGAAGGTATTTGGTGTAGATATGGACCATTCAAGGTCTAAATGCGTCGTATGAGGTGTCATCTTGCAGCAACGCCAAGCTTAACGCTTCAACGCCTTGGTGAATTAGCCCTGAAGATCTGATTTTCTAGATGTTCTATGGAAGTGACACTAATTCATGGAAAATGCAGTGACGCCCGTCAACCCCCTTCGTTACGCCTTAACGCTCTAGCATAACGCCTTGACGCCATGATATAGACCAGAGTGAGAACAATAACAACAACAAGGATGACAGATGAGAGAACAACAACAACAACAAGTTTTCATATAGTTTATTCTCCCCAATGTTACATCATACCCACGCTGGGGGAGCCGCGTTGGGTATGTTTACAATTCGAGAAGACTCTTGTCCAATCAGAGACCGTCTTTTGGTGCTGTATCTGTCATTTTCGTTCTTGCCCGTTAGATGTATTCTCGGCTGCTCTTGTCCAATCAGAAGCCGTCCTTAAGAAAGTCCCATCTTCGGCCATGTTCGCTCTCATCCGTTTGTTCTAATCGTCGTCGGGCAATCCAGGATATTGTTCGGGCAGCATTTCCTGAAAGAGTGTTTTGCGCATCCTGATCGCATTTTCCAGGCCCTCGATGGGTGGTAGCCCCATATCCTCTTCGAAGTGACGCTTGGTCGTCATGATGGACCTGTGCGTGGGGTCGCCTTTCATTTCAAGCGGTAGTAAGGTATACTGTTCATAGATCGCCATGGCTGTTTTCCTGATGCAGGGGCTCATTTGGGTGTATGCCTGTTGTAAGTTATCCTGTCCGGCGTCCTCGATCGCTGCAGCGTGAGTATTGATAGCTGCGCTCACAATACGATCCCAGAAGGTAGGTTCTGCCTCACTTTCCACGGACGTAGGCTGACAATCTGAGGTCAAGCTCTCCGTATCACTAGATAGACTCTCAGCAATCTGTTTCGGTATCAGTCGATACACTTTCAGCAGTCTCTGTATCAACATCCGCCACAACGGACTCTTCAGAGTCTTCAATCCCATGTATATTTTTTTGGTGTCGCATCATATCGTAATGTCTGGTGAACGTGCGTTCACACTCAGAGCAAGTATAAGCCATGTTGACGGTTGAACGTGGAAGGTGCGTGTTTTGGGAATACACTTGCTTTTATAGGCAGTTAACACCCATCAACGCTTAGCTTAGCGCTTCAACGCCCTGGTGAATTAGCCCAAAAGCTCAGATTTTCATGGAATTGACACTAATTCATCGAAATGCGGTGACACCCGTCGTTACGCTCGTCTCAACGCCTTAACACCCATCTCACAGCCTTAACACACTTTCTTAACGCTTTAACGTCGTTTAATGATGCGTTCGAACAAATGTTTCTTTTGTGCTATTGCTCTGACATACACCGCTTTCCAGTTCATGCCCGAGGTTTTCAACATCGACGCTGTTCTTTCAATTTCCATATGGACTGGGTCCCTATCCAACAATTTCATATGTGTCACGAGGTCGACATACTGCTGACGTAAAGCCCGTCGTAGTCTGGGTGCCAATCTGTTATGGGCTCAAATTGCAGCGTCCTCTTTCGAATACCCTTTGCGTTGAAACTTGTTTTCTGTGGCCCTCAACGTCTTGCCCATCTCGGCGTTCATACTTTCTTTGAAGAAATCCTTCCATAGCCTAGAGTTCACATTATGTTCATTCCTTTGTACGGGTTTGAGTTGGTCCTTCACGGTTGGGTGATATTCCGGGACAGACGGTATGAAGGGGCCTCGCTGTATGGGGGTGGGTTGCTGCTGCTGCTCCGACAGATGTGGACTCGGTGGATGGTGCCGGGGTATATGACGTTGCGGTGATCCTTCGCCGGGTAACAGGAGGGTCGTCAGCCGGCGATCTTCGGGGGTATGGGCTTTTAAATCTACGAATAGATAGCCGTACGGACGACTTGTTGCCCCTTGAAACGCCTGCATGAAATGGTCGATGTTCTGAGGATAAATTCGACTACCAAACACACGGATTTGTGCTCTGGCAATGGGATTGGAGAACAACACAAAGTATTGGCAGTTCAAGGCAATATCAAATAGATGTCTCGGAGCTCTTGCATATAAACACGACATGCATCGCACACACACACACCTGGTGCACCCTGTACCCTATAGCCCGTAGGGCATAGGGTACACCAGGGTACGGGTGCACCAGGTATGTGTGTGTGTGATGCATGTCGTGTTTATATGCGAGAGCTCCAAGGGGCGCCACCTGTCTTGTGACAACTTCCGGTTCCGGTCACGTGAGTGTAAACATGAAAAAACCCGGATGTAAGATGAGGACCCGGATGTAAAACGATGACGTCACTTCCGAGTTCTGAGTTCCACACGCTTCGAGCTCCAAGAACTCCGATCCAAGACCTCTGCCACACGGGAGCTCCCACCACCACCAGGCGTTGACGCCCGTCAACGCCCGGTGGTGGTGGTGGTGATGGTGGTGGAGTGTGGTGGTGGTGTGTGTGTGCGGTAGTGGTAGTGTGTGGTGGTGGTGTTGGTGGTGGTGTCTGTACATATAAGAATGAACATGTGTCCCTCAACAGTCCTTATGTATTGGTCGACTGATCAACATTCAAGGCAAACACAACCAAGAGACACCGCGGAGTCCCGCTATAGGTCCAACAAGTGCAGTAGAGCATCCCTATACGATGACGGTGAGCGGCCCTACGGCATGTGAAAAGACGTCCTGGGTGATGAAGTTCTTAGGGGAAGGTGTGGCAATCCCAGCTCCGACACGTGTTGTTTGGTGTTATAGCCAATGGCAGCCCGCCTACGAAACTACGCGATTACAGAATGTGAGTTTCGTCTCAGGGATTCCTCACGACATAGACGAACCGTATTACTTTGACCCCGAGCAGACCAACGTGGTAGTGCTGGATGATCTGATGAGTGCGGCCAAGGACAATTCACACGTTGCCGACTTGTTTACTAAAGGATCCCATCATAGGAATCTGTCTGTCACCTATTTGACACAGAATCTCTTTCCTCAAGAAAAGGCGTCCAGAGATATTGCCTTGAACTGCCAATACTTTGTGTTGTTCTCCAATCCCATTGACAGAGCACAAATCCGTGTGTTTGGTAGTCGAATTTAGCCTCAGAACATCGACCATTTCATGCAGGCGTTTCAAGGGGCAACAAGTCGTCCGTACGGCTACCTATTCGTAGATTTAAAGCCCATACCCCCGAAGATCGACGGCTGACGACCCTCCTGTTACCCGGCGAGGGATCACCGCAACGTCATATACCCAGACACCATCCACCGAGTCCACATCTGGCAGAGCAGCAGCAGCAACCCACCCCGATACAGCGGGGCCCCTTCATACCATCAGTCACGGAATATCACCCAACCGTGAAGGACCAACTCAAACCCGTACAAGGGAATGAACATAATGTGAACTCTAGGCTATGGAAGGATTTCTTCAAAGAAAGTATGAACGCCGAGATGGGCAAGACGTTGAGGGCCACAGAAAACAAGTTTCAACGCAAAGGGTATTCGAAAGAGGAAGCCGCAATTTTAGCTAATAACAGATTGGCACCCAGACTACGACGGGCTTTAAGTCAGCCGTATGTCGACCTCGTGACACATATGAAATTGTTGGATAAGGATCCAGTCCATATGGAAATTGAAAGAACAGCGTCGATGTTGAAAACCTCGGGCATGAACTGCAAAGCGGCGTATGTCAGAGCAATAGCACAAAAGAAACATTTGTTCGAACGCATCATTAAACGATGTTAAAGCGTTAAGAAAGTGTGTTAAGGCGTTGAGATGGGTGTTAAGGCGTTGAGACGAGCGTAACGACGGGCGTGACCGCATTTCGATGAATTAGTGTCAATTCCATGAAAATCAGAGCTTTTGGGCTAATTCACCAGGGCGTTGAAGCGCTAAGCTAAGCGTTGACGGGTGTTACTGTCTATGAAAGCAAGTGTATTCCCAAAACACGCACCTTCGACGTTCAACCGTCAACATGGCTTATACTTGCTCTGAGTGTGAACGCACCTTCACCAGACATTACGATATGATGCGACACCAGAAAAATATACATGGGATTGAAGACTCCGTGGAGTGCGTTGAGGCTGATGCTGATACAGAGACTGCTGAAAGTGTATTGACTGATACCGAAACAGAGATTGCTGAGAGTTTATCTAGTGATACGGAGAGCTTGACCTCAGATAGTCAGCCTACGTCCGTGGAAAGTGAGGCAGGACCTACCTTCTGGGATCGTATTGTGAGCGCAGCTATCAATACTCACGTTGCAGCGATCGAAGACGCCGGACAGGATAACTTACAACAGGCATACACCCAAATGCGCTCCTGCATCAGGAAAACAGCCATGGCGATCTATGAACCGTATACCTTACTACCGCTTGAAATGAAAGGTGACCCCACGCACAGGTCCATCATGAAGACCAAGCGTCACTTGGAAGAGGATATAGGGCTACCACCCACCGAGGCCCTGGAAAATGCGAAAAGGATGCGCAAACAACTCTTTCAGGACATGCTGCCCGAACCATATCCTGACTGCCCGACGACGATTAGAACAAACAGATGAGAGCGAACATGGCCGAAGATGGGACTTTCTCAAGGACGGCTTCTGATTGGACAAGAGCACCCAAGAATACATCTAGCGGGCAAGAACGAAAATGACAGATACAGCACCAAAAGACGGTCTTTGATTGGACAAGAGTCTTCTCGAATTGTAAACATACCCAACGCGGCTCCCCCAGCGTGGGTATGATGTAACATTGGGGAGAATAAACTATATGAAAACTTGCTGTTGTTGTTGTTGTTCTCTCATCTGTCATCCTTGCTGTTGTTGTTGTTCTCACTCCGGTCTATATCATGGCGTCAAGGCGTTATGCTAGAGCGTTAAGACGTAACGCCGGGCGTTGACCTGCGTCACTGCATTTCCCATTAATTAGTGTCAATTACATAGAATATCTAGAAAATCAGAGCTTCATGGCTAATTCACCAGGGCGTTGAAGCGTTAAGCTTGGCGTTGCTGCAAGATGACACCTCATACGACGCACTTAGACCGCGAATGGTCCATATCTACACCAAATACCTTCCTTCACATCCCCAAACTGTCCTAGGTACGACGGAAAAAACCCACTGGCCAACTGCGCATGCGCAGATTGACGCGACTTCCAATGAAACAAGCCAGTCTGACCCACGAGAGCTTCACACTGATATCCCACACGACGCATTCGGACCAAGGATGGTCCATCTCTACACCAAATACCTTCCTTCACTGCCCCAAAATGCCCACTTTCGCTACTACTCCTACTGATGACGTAACCGATGACGTCACAGATGCTGTGGACAGCCCTCAAATCGGGGTCTGCCCCCCGAGAGCTACAAAATGACGCCTCCCACGACGCATTCGGACCAAGGATGGTCCATATCTACACCAAATACCTTCCTTCACTTCCCCAAAATGTCCACTTTCGCTACTACTCGTACTCATGACGGCACCGATGACGTCACAGATGACGCGGACATCCCTCAAATCGGGGTCTACACCCCGAGAGCTACAAAATGACACCCCACACGACGCATTCGGACCAAGGATGGTCCATCTCTACACTAAATACCTTCCTTCACTGCCCCAAAATCCCACTTTCGCTACTACTCCTACTGATAACGTCACCAATGACTTCACAGATGCTGTGGACAGCCCTCAAATCGGGGTCTGCACCCCGAGAGCTACAAAATGACACCTCCACCGACGCATTCGGACCAACGATGGTCCATCTCTACACCAAATACCTTCCTTCACTGCCCCAAAATGACCACTTTCGCTACTACTCGTACTGATGACGTCACCGAAGACGTCAAAGATGACATGGACAGCCCTCAAATCGGGGTTTACACCCCGAGAGCTACGAAATAATACCTCCCAGGACGAATTCGGACCAAGGATGGTCCCTCTCTACCCCAAAAACACCCCCACATACCCCCCAAAATGCCTGCTTTCTATACTACGGCCAGACTGCGCATGCGCATAATATCGAAAACGGACGATACTTTAGTCCAGTCGGGTGCTCCTCCACGAGAGCTTCAAAATAAGACCCCATACGACACCATAGGACTATTAGGGGCTCACCTAGACCCAAAAACGTCCACCCAGTATGGACCTATCCACCCATAGCCAGTATGGGGATGTATGGGCCTATACACAGACCTACCCGGTACTTTTCAAAAATTTCACCGCTTAGCTCCGGGACCCCTCCCATCGTGTTTTTCTTGGCGAGACGAGAAAAACAAGACCAAACAACCCATAGTTCCCAGGTTGGACCTATACCCCCATATAGCCAGTATAGGCCTATATACAGACCTACTCGGTATTTTTCGAAAAATTTCACCGCTTAGCTCCGGGACCCCTCCCATCGTGTTTTTCTTGGCGAGATTAGAAAAACAAGACCAAACAACCCATAGTAAAGCCAGTATGGGGCTATAGGGTTGATAGGGGTTTTCCTCTATTGTAGGGGTAAAGTCCGTGTTCCGCTTTTTATATTTTCGGGAAAAATCTTAATTTTACATGCACTCACCCATGACCGAATGGCCCTCGAGGAGCGCTTCACTTTGACACCTCACTCGACCCAATCGGTCCACTAGGGGCCCACCTCGGTCCCAAAACATCTATTCCCATACTCTTTTTAGGCTTTCCCCGTGGAAGTCACTTGATTGACATGGAACTGCTTTTTGCCCGCGGAAGTGACCGCATCACCGCCAGACTGCATCACCGCGGAGGAATACATGCTCCCAAGGTCACGCCCGATTCACCCAGACCGGAAGTGACCTCATATTTGCGCACAACTCCTGCGCACACCTCCACATGACCTCCCAAGAAACTTTCTCGCGCATGCGCAGTGTGGCCAATATGAGTGAATGGGGTTTTTATATACTACTTATATAAATATGGAAATGTACTCAACGCAGTGACACTTCGCTCAGACACCCGCCGTAAAGTGATCAGCACAGGTGTGAATTTTTCTTAGCTGAACAAGTTTTAGCATTTATTTTTAAGTTTAATTGACATGAACTTAGTGTAATAGTTATCCAGAATAAACAGGAATTCGAGTACGTCCCATAGGACATATTAAAAATGTATTTGACAATAGAATTGAAGCAAAAAATTAGGATTAATTCATCAGATGTATAGCTGAACACATTTTGCCCGATTTCTACCCTTTCATTTTTGGCATGCAATTAGGCATGCTTGTTACTTATGAGGTGATCTAGTAAACTGTATCTCACTTTTTGTAAGTTTGGCGTAGTTTTTTAATTATTCAACTTTTAAGACAAACGACCGTAAAATGGAACGGTTTTTTCAATTTATTTTAATAAAATAGCTGTAAAAACAAAACCAGGAAAAAATTTAAACAAAATTGAGATACAGTTTACTAGTTCGAGTTGTCTCCTATCAAGGTATACCATCAAAGTTGAAACAAGATCAACAGTTTTCATGAAATTTCAATTGAAAAATGGACGCAATTGTTTTCATTTGAATTTTTTGAATATTTTCTACACAATAGTAGCGTCGGTTATACAAAGTTGGAATCCCTACGATGTACGCTTTCATAAAATATATAGTTTACTATGGTGATCTTGTATATTTATTGATACAGAAGACAAATTGTCACGGGGTGCAAAAACTGCCTCTAACAGGGTAGCTATCCTTAAATTATAAACACGGTTTAGATATGCTGAAGATCAATGACATTCTAGAAATCTCACGTAAAAATAACACCAATAGTTGGGAAAGAAGAGAAATTGAACCAGAACAAACTTTTCAATCATCTTTCCACAAATTCCGTGAACCACAATAACAAGATGGGGTGCTCCAAGCAGATAAGACTGCATATCATCAGACAATATATCGGCAATATAGATAATCAAGCTTGACATCAATACAATCTATTATCAGGATCTAGAGATTCGTTTTAAGTGCCGTTTTGATCCGTTTTATTTGACCAGACTAGATTGGAAAATTGGAGGCTAACAACACTAATGTTGAAGCACCAGGTTGTCTACCCACAAGTGACATTTCCCCACAAAAATAAACTGAGCCCTCAAGTTACCTGTTCCCAGAAAGTAATTGTCTTGACACCAGATAGTCAATTATGCTTAGGCGACGTTTCGTCGTTGTTAATAATCATTTCCCCACACCACTCACAAAAATATGTTAAAAAAGCTAAATTCAGTAATTCAGTGAGATCATTAAGCGAGAGCAAGAATTTGGCATGTGGGCGCCATGTTTGAACCCTGTGTCAATACAATGCCATAATTTACACACTGGGATTCCATTTTGAAATAAGAAATGGATTACCCAGCCCTAAATTGATCCAATATATCCAAATCATTTCTCGTTGTTGTTTACAGATGTTGTTATCATTCAAATCGACCTATGTTGTCGACACAGGATGAATTGCTACTAACTTCAATGACGTACTTTAACCCTACCATGAACGGGATGCGAGTTGAGGGAGAGCAAATTGAGAGCTGGCACTTCGTGACCTTGTAGTTCATCATATCGGAGTCATTTTGGGTGTATTTCCATAATCCCCGAGCAGAGAATCATGGGTAAATTCAAAATGGCGACAATGTGGGGGTACCACGAAAGTGATGTTTCAATCATTTTTCTTCAAAATTCCTTCTTTTCCACACGGAAAACTGACCAAAAACTTTTATTTCAGATCAGATTATTATTTACTAATTCTAAGAAATTAGATAAATAAAAAATAAAAATAAAAAAAAACGAAAAATCGACCGAAATATGCCTTTTTTGAAAATGACGTCATTAAAGCCGCCATCTTGGATTTTAAAAAAAAATTCTGGTAAACCTTGGCCCAAGGCAACCTCCAAACAGGTTTATCTCCAATTCTGCCAGTCGATCGACCCTGCTGTCACTCAATTTACATATAGCCCTGTACCAAAACATTTCACAAAACTTGGGACTTACCAGCCGAACAGTCCTTTTCAGCATACTAAATACTGTTCAAAATCTGGGTTATGTCATTCCTGAGCAATTTTGCCCATGTTGTTGACCAGTCATTGTCGCTCTTTCACATTCAATCGATTATACGTGCATTGCCGGGCACTTGACAGCAAAATTCATGTGTCTGGGTCTGTCTTCAGAATTTATTAGACCGGATAAAATTGAAACTTGTAAAATAGGAAAAATCGCAACTCCTTAAAACATGGACCAAAATGTAATTCCGTCACGCAGTTTTGCTTAACCACATTTATCAATTTGAAACTTTTAGTGGCATTTAGTGAGGCAGCTCAATAAGCTCAATAATTAATATCATCACCAACCTTACGTAACTTGAAAAAAAACTTGTGGAGATGAAACCTTGGACTACATGTACCCTGGACTACATTCGCAGGCGGATCAATCCTTGATAAAACAAATACGGGTTGGCCATGCATGGGTTATGTCCCCTGGTATTTCGTGGAGAGCATTGATCATTCGGAAAAAAAGGAAGGATAATTTGGTATTCAGGGACAAAGCGGACAATATTCCGTTGATATTTTGAAAGCAGAATGGAGAGAAAAGACTGATGTAAAGGGAAACATATGAAACGGACTGTAGAACTACCTTCAATTATTTTTGGAGCAGTTTTCCTTCGGGTTGTATCGGGTACCTTATTCAGCAAAGACCATTCCATTATCCGAGGGTTCCCGATTGTCAGTAGAATTTGACCAAAGCATAATTCATAAAACTTGTTTTAAAAATTGTTTATAAAATGATTCCACTATATCAATAACCCAAAAGATACAAAAGGCACACCTACAAAATACATTCTGTACTGGATAGAAGTTTTGAGCACCTGCCTTCAGTACATGTAGTTTTCAAGATATGGAGTGTTAACGAAAATGATACGGACAGACGGACCCACAACATTACCCCTATGCCCATTCGGGCTGAGGGGTAAACATGCATGAGTACCTTGTAATTCCGTCACGCTGCAATTCATAATTTGATGGTGATGGCCAACACCAGTAAAGGGTGTTGGTGTTGGACTAAATTCAGCACTATTGGTGATGAGCTCAACACCATTATTTAGTGGTGATCAACATCATATTCTTGGCCGTGTTGAATGGAGTTCTGGACAATAAGCAATGCATCTGTGGTATAAAATTGGGAAGGCTATCTATAATCCAAAAATCTATATAGGTCATCTTCGATCTATCGGCTTCTGGCCTAGCCAAGTTGACATGGTTCGTTTCGTTCGTCCCTACACTTAGCCATGAGTTCTCTTCATGAACTTACATGTACACTCCGGGATCACACGGCTCCATGGGACGTTTGGCTCTATCCGACAATAAAACAGCCAACCACCTCGCTGGGGGTCTAATAACACCCCAGCCACCAGTGAGATTTTTGGACCGGATTCGGGTCATAGATCGCCCACATCGCCGGAAGTGACATCATATATAGTAAAATAGATGTTTACCAAACATTTCGATTACTTTTCAAGTCTGCATAATACCTCTGTTGACCTAGCATTAAAAAGAATTATCAGGAGATAATTTTCCCTGTTTATCTGGACAGAGCATATGAAAAGTAGTTCGCTCATGTGCAACACTAAAGGAGTTGTTCGGCCGGATTCAAACTGAACCCAACCTCCCCACAGCGCATGCTCCATTTCGCAGGCTCCAATAACATCCCTGCCTCCAATAGCGGAAGTTGACCTTTACTACGTTGCTATGACGTAAGGGGAAACCAACCAACGCACGGTTCAGTTTGAATCCGACCAAACAACTCCTTTAGTGTTGCACATGAGCGAACTACTTTTCATATGCTCTGTCCAGATAAACAGGGAAAGTTATCTCCAGATAATTCTTTTTAACGCTATGTCAACGGAGGTATTATGCAGACTTGAAAAGTTATCAAAATTTTCGTTAAACATCTATTTTACTATGTATGATGTCACTGCCGGCGATGTGCGCGAAGGCCCCGAATCCGGTCCAAAAATCTGACTGGTGGCTGGGGTGTTATTAGACCCCCAGCGAGGTGGTTGAACTGAACCGTGCGTTGGTTGGTTTCCTCTATACGTCATAGCAACGTAATATAGGTCAACTTCCGCTATTGGTGGCAGGGATGGTAAATGAGCCTGCGAAATGGAGCATGCGCTGTGGGGAGGTTGTAAAACAGCCCATCCCAACTCTCTGTCTATTAGATTTATCGAGTTCGGCAAAGAGTTTGCCGTGAAGAGCTCATTCGTCTGCAATCAGTCTTCAAACATCAACGGCCATTTGAACTTCCGCCATTATCTTCGTACGGGTCATGTGATCCCCCCATTCTCAAAGAGAGCCGTGTCTACCCGCGGGAGACCAAAGCGACTCTCATGTAAACTGGTGACATTTTTGAATCTCCAATCTCAAAGCGAGGCAGCATGACATCACTCGCTCGACCGGGACTATTCTCCCGCCATCCTCTCCCATGGTGCTTTGCGCTACGCTGCATTTACCCCTGTAGGGGTCTCGCCATTTTTTACAGGATTCTTGTAAAAACCAAGGACTGTTCTATCTGACTGTTTTACTGATCGCAAAATGCATATTTATCTCGAAATACACTAAACAGTTATTCAATGTATTTCAAAACGTCAGTTTCACACAGTTTGAAGGCAGCTTTTTGACAAAATACCCTAGAACTATATGCTGCGGGAATATATATCGGTGAGAAGCGACTGATATCAATTCGCCCAGTGAGACGGTCGCCATGTTCGTTCACTGTGGCAACAGATGACCTCGGGTCAACTCCGACACAGTCCGTGAGACCAATACAGCGCTACATGGAGAGGCGCAAAGCAGAACGTAATGGATGCCTGGTAGAGCTTGTTCTCCCGCTGGTAGACACGCAAACTGGTACATCTTCAGAAAATTTATGACCTAACCCAAAGATCACAAGATCATTATTGTTTATCATCATCAGATAAACAAGAATAGTACGATCAGACAACATGCAGGCGAAAATACGGTATATAATTGACGTAATTCGTTGTTTTCCGCGTTTCAATGGTTGATCTCCAATGCAGAATCTAGGTCAACTAAATTTATGTCTGCTGCTTCAAACGAGTAGGCCATAAATGAGCATAAATAAAGTTCAACGTTCAGTTTTATTTTTTTAACAACACAACTTGCATAATGATAGCAACAAAAGTACATATCATAGGGCGTGTGAACAGTACTATGTAGTGAATGAAGAACAGAAATGCTGCAACTGCCTTGCCCTGATCAAGTAGATGTCACGCTAAGAACCTGGCATAGGTAATAAATTTTCCGAAGATGTACCGTCTTGCGGTAGACACGGCTCTCTTTGAGAATGGATTGGAACTGTGCGAACTACTTCCTGTATTAGATAACTCGCTTTCACGGCCAAATATACATACCGACAATAATTTGTTCGCGATTGATATGCTCCGAAACGGAAAGAGTCATTTTCCAATTATATAGCCCACGTTATGTTTAGCAATTCGCTTCTAACTCGGCGGAGTCAGCAGGTCAATGACAAGCCGGATACAGACGGTGAAAATCATACGCCGCCTACTCACCCCCCAAATTTTGGGGGGATGGCTCCCATTTACACGTGAGACTCTTTCTCGCAGTAGGGAGTCTCGCGAGACGAGAACGGTGATCCCCCGATACGTTGCCGATCACGTGACCCGTACGAAGATAATGGCACAATTTCAACCGCCGGCCGTTGATGTTTGAAGACTGATTGCAGACGGATGAGCTCTTCACGGCAAGCAAACTCTTTGCCGAACTCAATAAATCTAATAGACAGAGAGTTGGGATGGGTTGTTTTATTGTCGGATAGAGCCGAACGACCGATGGAGCCGTGTGATCCCGGAGTGTACATGTAAGTTCATGAAGAGGACTCATGGCTAAGTGTACGGACGAACGAAGCCATGTCAACTTGGCTACTTCTGGCCCATCGCCACCTTCAAGAAATATCGTGATAACTTCGAATATGGACAGACGGATGCCCGAGAGATGAACGGACGTCACTTGCCGAGGGTATACAAACCGTTCCTTTCTTCAAGACAAGATCTAAGTAGACGAGAATATAGAAAATTGAGGTAGGCCTATTTACATGTAATAATTAAATACAAACCTTTAAATTTTCGATCGTGTATTTGAAACACAAACGCTTTATACGGAGGTCATCCCTGTCCGTACCATTGATCAATGATAACCGGGAATACAGAAATTCCGTTGTCACCTTGTAGAGTATTTCTGAAGGCAGAACTTCGATGTTTTCTGGGGAAAACCGATCGTCATTGGTGGCACTCCTCACCAACTGTATGATATCATTGACGTCAATGAGACACATATTTTGTGTTTGACACCCAAGTTTCTCTCTGTATACGACCACACAACCGTTGTTAGTTACCAACGAAGTCATTCTCTTTCTCGTTCAGTGACAGTGAGCGCCACAACAAACTGTTCGCCGCGTTTGAATTTCTGAAAATACATAACTTCGCGAGTGGTCGAAACAACGGACTGTGCGATTATATAGCAAAATACCTAACGCTTCGGTCCAAAAATTTAGTTAGTTCTAGTCAGTCTTTTTTGAGTTTTCTGTCCAATTGTATTTATTCATATCATCAGGTTTGTGGTGGATGTGGTAGGAGGTAGCCGGACTCTTGTATTACTATATATTGTTTTTCTTCATTTCTCGTTACTCATGAGACGCCCGTATCCCCAAAACGCCCTTTTTCGCATAAAATTCACCCCACATTTTTTTCGTAGACCATATTTTTGCATGCTGTTTTCTTCTATTCGCTTCCTATAATCTCCGGGAACACACTCACAATAACTGAGAAGATATGCTTTAAGCGCGAATTAATCTATTTCAACAATTTATAAACCTGATCAACTCGTAAAAGTCAAAAGGAAATTCAAGGAAGAAAAGTTTCATTTTACTGAAAGGCATACCATTTAAAAAGAAAAGTAGAAAAGTTATGCAATTGACAGGAACTGTATATATTGGACACAATAACAGTTCAAAGTCTTAATTTTATATTTAGGAGTGATAAATTCATCCTAGAAATATTTTTTGGGAGATAATGTGTAATTATTCAAACTATATTACTGCGCACGATTTATTTGTGATTCCGTCACGGACTAGATTTAACCCCTTTGATGACGCAATCACTCTTTTCTCACAAAGAAAAATTCTTACCATCCTTGGGTGCCGTATGTTAGTAAGAGATGGAATATAAGAACAATCTGGTCAAAACGGAGGATTTTCACTGTGATTCCGTCACGGACATTTCCGAAGATTATATAACGAAAAATCTGCAACATTTCGGAGGATATTATACTTTATTTGAAACATAACAGCAGTAACTAAGCGATAGGACGTAGAAAGTCTACTTAAACAGAATAACGCCCTGAAGAAATACCCCAGAAGCACTGATTGGTCTAATTGAGCACGTGATATCCCATGGAGTTGACACTAATACATCGAAACCTGACGAGGGTCAACGACTGTCGTTGCGCCTTAACACTCGCCTCAACACCAGATATCGCTATGACTTAACACACTATCGTAACGTCATAACGCGGTGACGTCATCGCACACATATGATTTGGCCACTGGCATTTGACCCTTACTAAGAGTGATGTCATCGTCGAAAGTGTCATCTACGAAAAGACCGGACATCACCGAACATGACATCACCAGATGGCTTACAACATCACCGGAAATGACGTCATCACTGGAAGCGACGTCATCAGCGGAGCAGTAACATCATGACTGGAAGTGACTTTATCGGCGAAAGTGACGCCATGGCCGCATGGTGGCGTCATCTGGACCTTATAACTGGTAGGCAAAAGGGTACACCAGAGTTCAGGTGGCACCACCATGCGCCATGACGCCACTCCCGCCGTTGACGTCACTTCCGGTGATGACGCCACTTTTCCGCTGATGAAGTCATTCCGGCGATGACGTCACTCACAAGCTATAGGATACCGGCGGCACATGCCTGCGTGGACGTAATTCCCGAGAGGACATCCCTTCCGGAGTTGACGTCACTTCCAGAGTTGACGTCACTTCCATTAAGGGGTCAAAGACCAATGGGAAAAGCCTGCATGTGCGACGACGTCACAACGTTATGACGTTGCGATAGTGTACTTAGGTATTACGATTGAGCGTTAAGTGTCAATTCCTCGGAACATCTCGTGATCATTTAGATCAATCAGAGCTTCTGAACTATCTTTCCAGGTCGGTGAAGCGTCCGAAGGTTCATCGTGAAGACCAAACGTCACTCGGAAGAAGATATGGGATTACCGCCCAAAGAGGCTCTGAAAATGCGATCAAATGCGAAAACAGCTGTCCCAGATATGTTGCTGATACAGTATCTTGTACTGCCCAAAGACGCTTAGGGATGGACCACAGCGAATGGGCGGCCGTTGAACACGAAGAAGAGCGAACATGACCGAAGATTGACGCAGCACAAGCACAGTTTCTCAAAGGGTGGCTTCTGATTGAACAAGAGCAAACGCGGCCGACGATGTTATTCATCTCTCATCTGCTTCTCACATCTGATTTCGTGAAGGCGTTAAGAGATTAGGGGTTAGGCATAGGAGGGTGTCTGTGTGGTAGGGGATCTTACTCCCAGCATTAGGGCTTTACTACGTCAAGACGGGCGTTGGACTTGCCTCACTCACTCATTCGCTCACTCACTTACTCACTCATTCGCTCACTTACTTATTTGCTCGCTCACTCACTTTGCCTACCTCGCTCACTCAATGTCTAGTTCACTCACTCAATGAATCTGCGGTCAGTGGGAGGTAACTCTGTCAGGTTACAGAAATCCTAGAAATCAAGCTAGACTTTCTCATCATCAGTTTTGACATTCGCGAATCGCACAAGAATAGAACAGATAATTCAGCAAGTACATTAGAATGCAGCTTACAAATTCAGAAATGGACAGAGGGTTTTGGAAATTAACCCTATCATGGACCCTATACCTTGAGGGGAGTCAATATGCTCCCCCCTCCCCCCCCCCTCCAAACTTGCTACCCTATATCCGGAACCACAAGCTGACACTCCGTGACTCTGTAGTTGATCATAATGGGGTCATTTGGGGCCTATTTGCATAACCTCCCGAGCAGAGAATCATGGGTACATTCAAATGTAGGTTACCAGAAAAATGATGTTTTCTTAATTTTCTTAATTTTTCTTCACAATTTCTGCTTGGAAAACTTGGAAAAGCTATTTATTTCACATCAGACAATTATTTTCCAATTTATCATTCAGTTTCTGCGAAGAAAACTCATAAATCAAAAAAATCGAAAAATGTATTCATCCGCGGTGATGCGGTCATGTCTGGCGGTGATGCGGTCGCGGGAAAAACCTTCAGCGGAGAAAAAGTAGTCCCTAGATAAAATGGTCCGATGGGGTCGAGTGAGGTATCAAAGTGAAGCATTCGTGAAGGGGCATCTGATGGGCTGGGTGTGGGGTTGAAATATCGACATTCTGCGCATGCGCGGTGGCCAAAGGTTATGAAAATAGACGTTTTGAGCCACTAATGGTCCAATGAGGTCGAGTGAGATACCCATGTGAAGCATTCGTGAAGGGGTATCTGATGGGCTGGGTGTGGGGTTGAAATATCGGCATTCTGCGCATGCGCGGTGGCCAAAGGGTATGAAAATAGACGTTTTGGAGCTAGGGGAGCCCCTAATGGGTCGATGGAGTTGTATGAGGTATCAAAGTGAAGCCTAGGTGAGGGGGCATCAGACTGGACTAGCGGCTCGGGTGTTGTCACCATTCTGCGCATGCGTGGTGGCCCAAGGGTATGGAAATAGACGTTTTGGAGCTAGGGGAGCCACTAATGGTCCAATGGGGCCATATGAGGTATCCATGTGAAGCATTCATGAAGGGGCATCTGATGGGCTGGGTGTGGGGTTGAAATATCGGCATTCTGCGCATGCGCGGTGGCCAAAGGGTATGAAAATAGACGTTTTGGGAGCTAGGGGAGCCCCTAATGGGCCGATGGAGTTGTATGAGGTATCAATGTGAAGCCTATGTGAAGGGCCAACCAGTCATGGGTGGGTGCATGTAAAAAATTTCCTGAAAAAAAACAAACGGAACACGGACTTTATCGAACAATCCGGGAAAATGCCTATATGGGGTATGGGGGGTATATAGGTCGCCGGACTAGTTATCTCCCCCTAGTTCCAGGGTGGGTGTATGTAAAAATTTTCCTGAAAAAAATACGGAACACGGACTTTATCCTAAATTACGGGAAAATGCCTATATGGGGTATGGGGGGTATAGGGCCATCCTGGGAAACCTACTTCTCGACATTTGCGGTATAGGTTGTGGGGTCTCGTTTTCTTAGTCTCGTCATTTAGAACACGATAGGAAGTGTCCCGGAGCGAATCGTTGAAATTTTTGAAAAAGTACCATATAGCCCCATATAGGCCCATACTGGGGTATAGGACCAATGTTTGTCCCACTGGGAAACCTACTTCTATACATTTGCGGTAGGGTTGTTTGGATTTGTTTTCTTAGTCTCGTCATTTAGAACATGATAGCAGGTGTCCCGGAGCGAAACGGTGAAATTTTTGAAAAAATACCATACAGCCCCATATTGTCCCATACTGGGGTATAGGACCGATGTTTGTCCCACTGGGAAACCTACTTCTAGACATTTGCGGTAGGGTTGTTTGGATTTGTTTTCTTAGTCTCGTCATTTAGAACATGATAGGAGGTGTCCCGGCACGAAACGGTGAAATTTTTGAAAAAAGTCACCGAGGCCTGGGTAGGCCCATAGGCCTATACTGCATGGCTATGGGTGTATTGGTCCATGCGGGGTGGACGTTTTGGGATCTAGGTGGGCCACTAATGGTCCAATGGTGTCGTATGAGGTCTTATTTTGAAGCTCTCGAGGAGGAGCATCCGTCTGGACTAATGGTTCCTACGTTGTCAATAGTCTGCGCATGCGCAGTCTGGTCGTAGTATAGAAACCAGGCATTTTCGGGGGTATGTGGGTGTGTGTTTGGGGTAGAGATGGACTATTCACGGTTCGAATGGGTCGTGGAAGGTGTCAAAGTGAAGCTTGTGTGGGTTAGAGTCAGAATGGCGTGTTTTAAGTGCAAGTCGCGTCAATGTGCGCATGCGCAGCCTGGCCGTAGTATAGAAAGCAGGCATTTTTGGGGGTGTGTGTGGGTGTGTTTGGGTTAGAGATGGGCTATTCACGGTCCGAATGCGTCCTGGGAGGTGTCATGTTGTAGCTCTCGGGGTGTAGACCCCGATTTGAGGGCTGTCCACAGAATCTGTGACGTCATTGGTGACGTCATCAGTAGGGGTAGTAGCGAAAGTGAGCATTTTGGGGCAGTGAAGGAAGGTATTTGGGATAGAGATGCTCCATTCTCAGTCCGAATGCGTCGTGTGGGGTGTCATCTTGTAGTTCTCGGGGTGCAGACCTCGATTTGAGGGCTGTCCACAGCATCTGTGACGTCATTGGTGACGTCATCAGTAGGAGTAGTAGCGAAAGTGAGCATTTTGGGGCAGTGAAGGATGGTATTTGGTGTAGAGATGGACCATCCTTGGTCCGAATGCGTCATGGGAGGGGTCATGTTGTAGCTCTCGGGGTATAGATCCCGATTTGAGGGATATCCACAGCATCTGTGACGTCATTGGTGACGTCATCAGTACGAGTAGTAGCGAAAGTGGGCATTTTTTAGCAGTGAAGGATGGTATTTGGTGTAGAGATGGACCATCCTTGGTCCGAATGCGTCATGGGAGGGGTCATGTTGTAGCTCTCGGGGTATAGATCCCGATTTGAGGGATATCCACAGTATCTGTGACGTCATTGGTGACGTCATCAGTACGAGTAGTAGCGAAAGTGGGCATATTTTAGCAGTGAAGGATGTTATTTGGTGTAGAGATGGACCATCCGCGGTGCGAATGCGTCATGTGAGGTGTCATCTTGTAGCAACGCCCACCAACGCCATTCTTAATGCCTCAACGCCCTGGTGAAATAGCTCAGAAGCTCTGATATTCCATGGAATTGTCACTAATTCTTCGAAATGCAGTGACGCCCGTCAACGCCCGTCGTTACACCTTAACACTCTAACATAACGCCATGATATAGACCGGAGAGAGAACAACAACAGCAACAACAACAAGGATGACACATGAGAGAACAACAACAAGAAGAAGTTTTTTTTCATATAGTTTATTCTCCCCAATGTTACATTATACCCACGCTGGGGGAGCCGCGTTGGGTATATTTACAATTCAAGAAGATTCTTGTCCAATCAGAGGCTACCATTTGCATCTGTCATATTCGTTCCTGTCCGTTAGATGTATTCTTGTCCAATCAGAAGTCTCCATTTCAGAAAGTTCCATCTTCGGCCATGTTCGCTCTGAACCGTTTATTCTAATCATCGTCGGGCAGGCCAGGATACCGTTGAGGCAACATATCCTTAGATAGTTGTTTGCGCATTCTGAGTATCTATCAGTGCATGGGTGAATACTTTCATCCGATGGGGGTGGTGGTCAGTTTAACCACGAAGAACGTAACATTGGTGACCCTCTCCACTATCCACTTGGTGTTGGGGTGCTGTTCATAGGCCCATTCCAAGGGATCCACAGTGTCCACTTGGTCCAGCACGGGCTCTAGCGACGCCCGATTGGTGATTGTGAAAGGATGGTCGTACACTGGGTTGATGGCACTGGAATAGAAATAGCCCAATTCACCCGTCATCTTATGGCATAAGATGTACCCAAATGCTACATTTAATGTGAAGGATGTAGGTTGGTCATTGAAGATGGCTTCCACGTAGCTGCTTAGACGGGCGAGGTCGGTCAGTCGGAAATTGTACAAGTCCAATATAGGGCGATGACGGTGGAAACAGTGTCGGATCATGGACCAATGGCGTCGATACATCTCACTCACTGGATGATCTTCGGGTAAGAGATCGCTGGGAACATCCACAGCATCTTCCAGAAAATGTTCGTTGTTGTCAGGCGTATGACTGGGAACAGTAATGCTAGGGACCGGCTGGATACCTAGGCTCTTCTGAGCTGTGGGTATAGGCGGGCTCTCCGTGATCGCATCACCAGTGGCATTCGTCTCCCCGGGTTCATCTTCAGTGAGTCTGTCCCTCCTGGGTACCTCTTTAGTGGAAAGTTGT
>JAVTVY010009745.1:0-47903 GCA_036873755.1 Hanleya hanleyi
AGCTTGTTGCCCGCACAAGCTGGATACAACTTTCGTTTCTTAAGGTCCACTGAAACAACACAACTCCTGTGGCTGAAAACTGCTTGAAGATTGTCCATTGGCATGCACAAACCAAAAAATTGTATCAAAACGACAATTTCAGCTACATGTAATAACGAGCGCAGCTCGCGACGGCGAAGCCGTCGGATGAGCGAGTCTCATGGCAACGCGAGAGATTTTCCAACTTCGACAACGTTGGGAAGAAAACATGGCGGCGACAATTTTCACTCCGTACCTGTGAACAATAGTACAGCACGGAATGAGAGCAAGAATACATAAGAGTGCGGTGGATTGATGACATATTTACACCATAAATATCTAAATCATTAAATTACTGTATCGAGAAAAAAATCGTTCAATCAAATTGTCTACGCACTTGTCTACACAGGCGCACTCTCCGCACAGGAAGAAAACAGTGGCGAACGAAGGGTAACCGAAATCACAGGTGAAACGTGATCGCTACGAAACTCCTAGCAGAACTTTTGACAACAATACGTCGCTGACACGGTTTTTTGTCGATATTTCTAAACGCGTTCAACAGAGATGACCATACACACTTCGAAATGACTAATAACAACGAAATGAAAAGAATATATAGTGTATAGTAACAATTCTGTATTCATCATTTATATTTATTTTACTCAAATTTTATAGTACTCTTTCTCTCGCCATGTCAGAGTAGCTTACGGGTTAAAACATTGTTGTGAGCAGTTTGCCTTCATGTCGTCTGCACCATGGGAGCTTGAAATAAAAGAATTAACGAGGTATGGGTATTATAATATATTAACAGGGAGTCCAAGCGAGGAGTCGACACCCCCACATCGGCACCCTCACCAAAGTACGATATGTGCCATTATTCCACCGTTCTGCATGCCACACTTCGCAATCATCGTCAACCAAGCTCGTCAGACAACAAACAAAACATGTACCATACCATTTTTATCCGACCGCATCGATGGAAAAGGAAATCAGGAGAAAATCGGCAGCAAACTGAGCAAACACGCTCCAATGGCCTCATTTACCGGAAGACGAATGACGTATTTGCGTTTGTGGCGCGACCAAGAACACGTGACCACCTGATGCCCCGGTTAACCCTTTTGTGCGCCTGCCCAATATCTTGCAAAGCGTTTACAGTTTTCCTGTGTACGAATGAAGTATTGTTTTCTGTTATTGTTTGATGATTTCATACGCGATACCACTAATTGTTGAACACACTGCTTTGTTATGTGTTGCAAAAAAAAGGGAAAACACATTGACAAAACAGTCCTATGTAACAACACAGGCCCGCAAAACAAGAGTTTTGGGGGGTGTGGGCGGTGGTATTACGGTGAAGTGTCGAAATATGGGGTCTCTATATATAACCCCATGCTTTATATAAGTGTATTTATATAAAGCATGGGGTTATATATAGAGACCCCATATTTCGACACTTCACCGTAATACCACCGCCCCCACCCCCCAAAACTCTTGTTTTGCGGGCCTGTGGTAACAATTAAACAATGCATATAGATTTCAACCACTTCCAAAGGGGCTCGTGTGAGGTTATCGTGACCGTGCCTCAACCATCCATATATCGGTGGATGTCGCCAGAAAGACTGATATTAGGCTGATCGAAAAAAAAATCCTGTTTAGCATCAGCCCCCCCCCCCCTCCTTAAATTGCGTTCGCCCCAACATTTTTTAAATTTTTTTTGTGCCTAAAATTCCGTTTTCAACATCCAGTGGCCAGTCATGATCGTTCATGAAACATTTCCACATATATGATCGTAAATGTTGATAACCAAAGTTTTAAATCTCCAATTATGAAGGCAAACAAGAGCGCAGAAGGACGATGGATGCCAGCTACTTTATTTACAACAGAAATCCAAATAATAAGGGCCAAGGTTTATTGATGATTTTATTCACACATCCCACTTATAAAAAGGGGGAAAAATCCGCCCTCCCTACCCAGATTTATTTTTAAAAAACCATAATGCTAAACAGGAATTTGTTTTTAACCAGCCTTTCCTGTTATTTAGCAATATGCATGTATTGCACTGTATATAAATTGATAGTGTCAAACAATTTTAACTATCAGCACATGGCATACCATTTATTGAAGTTCACAGCCATGCCTCCAATGGGCGGGCATGCGGTGTTGGTCATCCACAGTGTATAAAAGTCAGTCTGCACGAGCTTCTTGCCGTGTGTGAGCATGGAGCATGATGTGACTGATATTGGGCAGGCGCACAAAAGGGTTAACCGGGGCATCAGGTGGTCACGTGTTCTTGGTCGCGCCACAAACGCAAATACGTCATTCGTCTTCCGGTAAATGAGGCCATTGGAGCGTGTTTGCTCAGTTTGCTGCCGATTTTCTCCTGATTTCCTTTTCCATCGATGCGGTCGGATAAAAATGGTATGGTACATGTTTTGTTTGTTGTCTGACGAGCTTGGTTGACGATGATTGCGAAGTGTGGCATGCAGAACGGTGGAATAATGGCACATATCGTACTTTGGTGAGGGTGCCGATGTGGGGGTGTCGACTCCTCGCTTGGACTCCCTGTTAATATATTATAATACCCATACCTCGTTAATTCTTTTATTTCAAGCTCCCATGGTCTGCACAGATCACAACAACAAGGCGGAGAAACAGAGATCTAAAATAAACAACTCCGATTCTTCGTCAATTTTTGATTCCATCTTTGAAGATGTATATAAAAATTATCGACATGGGTGCAATCTGATGTTTCGTACAAGGGACGGCTTGCACGACCAGAAAACACTGCAGGGTAAACGTTTTTTTTTTTTCGCCGATTTTCCACATCTGAAAAGCACCGTCTTCTCTTCAGATTTGAATACCCATCGTGTTTGCGACAGGGAACTGATCTAGGCTACCCGATTCGCTTTTTAATAGAAATTACACACTCAATCTGAATACATGTAGTTGGAAATTACAAACTCAACCTGAGTAGCCTGCATGAAACTTGCGGTGTCGGTCTAATGTCCAGAAATGGGTCACACTAAATGCCAAAATGTGCCGAAAGGGGCCGTAAATGATTTTCAACAAAATGCAGTTATTTTCAAGGTTAGACTTGTTGAGTATGTGAAAAAAAGCTTGGCTTGTCATACGAGATCAAAAGAGAGATATTTTCTACTGTGAGGGAGATAGTTATTTCACTGAAAGTGATAATACAAGACTTGCTGGTCGTCTGAAAGTTATTGCCCCTTTCTCATGAGCAAGATTCGGATACATCAATGCCTTCAACATGGGCCTCGGGGGAAATCACCGTCATAAGTTGGTTTATAGACAATGTCAGAAGCCGACAGGGACCTGAAATATCACTGAACTGTTCTGGAGTGAAAGAAGGCTGAAGAAATCATATAAAAATCTTTTGAAATAACTTTTTTCAGCAATTTTCAGTCCGTGCCTATACTTGCATTGTATAGCATGAGCGAGGCAAAAGCTTACTCGTGGCTCGCATTGCACTATGGGAAGGAAACATGGCGATATTTGCTATTTTTAGACGACCGGCAAGGTGTGTATTGCTACATGTGCCAAATAAGATCCATCTTTCATGTAACAAGATGGCAAATTTCAGTACCGGTTGGAAAACACCGTTTTAAGGCATGCATCATGGAATTTTTCATGGAAGACCAAACCAAATTAACCTCTGCAAAGCAGCAAAATTGCCTACTGTAAATTTTCTCATTTATCACGATATCAAGATGGTTTTACTCTTAAATGTAGGTCAAGATCAAATGCGCATTGACTAATTTTTCTGCCAAAAATTATCGCACAACTTGTCATAATTTATTATTCCTTCTCAAGATGGGTAACCTCCATGTTGATTCATAGACGTCCGCCATGCTGTTTTGGAGTGACACAACAAAGTCAAAACACAAGATCAACCTCGCCACCAGGGACCGCTTTCCGCTGGAAAATGGCCGCTCCAACGAACAGGGAGGACAGGACCTGGTTTCGAGATTGCAAGGAGATAACAGTTTTGAATTTAAAAGTCTCTACCAATAATGTTCCCTTCAAAGCACTATGAAGCATTCTCAGGATTGGTTGATGCTCGCCTTTTTTTACTTCAAGCCTGTTAGATCTTTCAAGCGACATATCCAAATGGGGAAGCGGATAAGATTTAATTTGGATTAGATCGAAACAATCTGCTCACCGACTTGAATAGATCCCCGATCCAATAAGTGGAATAAGAACTGAAATATCCAAAACAGATATTAATCATTTTTGTGGTACAATTAAGATAATTTCTACCAAATCTGATTACAAACAATTTATACCGGTATATGCGTTGGGGATAGTCTAAATTCCAGAAAGAAGAGTCATTTGCCAGTTATACCGAAAAGGAAAGGGAATAGAAGGAAATCTCTATTTACCGAAAGAAAGACATTTTTACTGCAGCAGCAGTTTTTGTCATAATAGCAATGCAAAGTGGAAACCATTCCACTGATTCCCAGACATCATTCTAGTCCCACTTTGACTAGACCTATCTTGGGGAACCGATACAGGGACATATTTGGGAGAAGAATGTGCTCAAAATTATGTGACGTCCTTAAGGAACTCGCCAATCTAAATTTCATAGATTAAATAACAATTGACAATTTAAATCCCTGTGCAAGAAATTAACGTCAAACTCATTAGAGAGTAAATATCTTCAGGATAGGCGTACACTGTCAACCATATACGCTGTTTTCGGGATTGGAGGGATTAAAGCCAAGATGTCATGATGGCCATCACATTAGCATAAGCTATATCTATCTCCCTCCTGAGACTTGGTGGGTCACATAAAGCTCAAATCCATATATATATTATATTGCCGCACACAAAGGCAGTACACAGATGGGAGTAGAGCTTCACATAAGGACTTTTAAAATTTAAAATTGATTATGAATTAAGCAAAGCCAGATGCGAACAATACAAATTATACAATAAAATACTTTATTGCTCGACCTTGGTATTATACAAAGGTGTGGCGAACGAAAACATTATTCTACGTTTACGAGGGGATCTTATAATTGACATGGATTAGGCATAAGGCTAGAAACAAAGCAGAATTAATCTGCGCTCGTTTCTAGGCTTTGTCTAATTCATATTATAAGTGTACAGTTCTCTTGAAATATTAATTCTCCTTTAGTGTGACAGAAAATCACCATTATACATTAGGCCTACCATCAGTATTCCTTCTTGTACACGTTGCGCATTTCACAAAGATAACAGGGTGGTTATACAGTAAGGGCCAGTTTTAAGTAGCTGTAGTCCGAATCTTTCAACCCAACATTTCAACATTTTCGGGGGTATGATTTGTTACGAGGGAGTTTTTTCTTGACAATAATGATATTTTAAGCGATTGATGGAAAATATTTCTTGAAAAATGGTCATTTTTGAATTTATATAGTTAATTCTCTGTCATCTACGTCACAACAAAGATGCAAAAGTTCCCGGCTGCCCATATAAAATTTGATTTTATTTTCAGATGTCCTGTCTGGACACACTTATTACAATCTTCTCTGGTTATATTTTAATATATATTTCCCGATGATATTTATATTGCGAAATGTCACACAATACATACAATCCACTATTCATAGGACCAGGATTCAATTACTTCCAAAATAATATTCTTTGTTGACTTCTGAATAGCAAGGAAAACGGACCAATAATATTTTCAATCTTTCTTATCAACGTGGATACATGTAGAATAATATACGTACTTTTCTATATCAGTTTGAGATTGCTTATCATCGAATATGGCGGATTTCATTATAATGGGGACCAATGGCTGTGCTTTTTTTAGCTGGAAATGGAGTGCTACCATACCTCTTTTTTAAACAACTCAACGATTGAAGAAACTTCAAGAATAAAGCCGAGTGTATGTCAAAAGTTAGTGTATGGTTAGTAGATATAGTACATATAATAACACTGAGATATGTGACCAACTTAAGAATATAATGGAAATGAAATTTTTAAAACCTGTGTTTTAGGACAGACAAAAGTCCCACCAGTTTTTGGAGGGTGAATTAGGTACGCATGGAACAAAAGAAAACAATATTGTTTTTTGCACTGAGGTATCTCATATTAAAGCTACAGTGTTGAATTTTGATCTTAAGTAGACCAATGGTAATCATAATTTGCAGCAAAGCCAGAAGATTAAAATGTCTGGCTACAAACTAATATCACTTGTGTCTGTCCACATTTGATGTAACATTAGCAACATCAAAAATATATCAAAATGTGTTGTAAAACAGAACCATAATATGATTGAATGATTCTGTGATAAAATTGTCCACTGTTGTGGCCAATTTTATGTCTGTATGGACATAAAATATTTTGAATTTCATCTGAAATCAGCTTCCAGAATGTTGCTAATGTTTCGCCTTGCAAAATGTCTGTCCTACTTTGTGTAACATTAGCAACATCACAATTATTCTCCAGTTTAAATATCAGAACCTTTAGAGGGCCTTTTATCCCCATTCTTGGTGTCAAATATTACAGTTCAACTTCTAAAACAACTGTGAGCATGAACTGAAGCCTCAAGAATCTGTTTGTCTCTTGTCTGTCCACAATGTGAAACATTAGCCACATTGAAACATTAGCAACACTACCAATTAGAATTTGTATCTATTAAAGATGTTAATAGACTATTTGGTTCAGCAAAACCTGACAGACCATTCACACTGTGATAAAAACACTTTTAGTTTGGATTATCTTATTTTCCTGCCCAATATCAGCTGAAAACATGGCAGCATGATGTGGACAGACATTTTGTAGCTAATGTTACATAAGTCTGTCCACATGTAACGTTAGCAACCAATGGAGAACGCCAAAAATAGTGTGCTTGCAAAATCAGTTTACTAATTTTGTAATGAAAAGAACAAATAGATGAAACTGTGATAATTATTAAGGTAAAACTATCAGCAAAATCTGTTGCTTTTTATGAAATCAAAGCAAATGAAGACAGATGTCTGTCCACCGTGTCAGTCTTGTAATGCCGATTTTCACTCAAATTTCTATATAAACTGCTACAATTCCGTAAATATGCAGAATGAGATGATTTTCCTGCTTGTTTTCCTTCAAGAAACCACTGCCTTGATAGCTGATTCTGTATTATGCGAGAAATATTTTCTTTCTAAAATGATTCTATGTAGGTAACGTTTCAAAATGTCTGTCCACCTGTAACATTAGCAACATACTTTAATGTCCATTTATCGCACTACTGAATCCTCTGGGACATAAAGAAAATAATGGATCATTAATATATCTTCAGAGTTATCATTTTAACATATTAATGTTGGCCATTGTGGGCCA
Organism: Hanleya hanleyi; assembly: GCA_036873755.1. NCBI lineage: Eukaryota > Metazoa > Mollusca > Polyplacophora > Lepidopleurida > Hanleyidae > Hanleya > Hanleya hanleyi. The sequence goes on from JAVTVY010009745.1 coordinate 7,345, forward strand.
TAAATATCTTGAACAGTTGTTAATAGTTGTCACTTACTCAAGCATGTCTGTCCTCATGTAACATTAGCAACACAATTTTAACCTAAAAAAGGAAATTTTCTCATAGTAATATTTAAATCAAGGTGTCAGCACTGAATTGTTTAGGCTTAATTGTGTAATTACATTTATATATAAACTTTGGAAAGCAGATAATGATGATAATCATTAAAAAAAGATTAATTTTAGGAAATTAATGTTGCTAATGTTACACAATGTCTGTCCACATGTAACATTAGACACAACAATAACTTTCTTCTAAAATCTTAACGAATCGGCAAATAGGTGAAACCTGATTGGATTTATGGAATACAACTCCAGGCAAATCAATATCTTCAGTTTGGTGGACAAAATTATACTTGTTGCAAACAGAGAAAAAAAGTAAAAAAAAACGGTGTCTGTCCATCACTCAATGATGCATTGTGCGCTTTGTTTTCATCTCAAATTTATGCTTTACAACTCCAAATCATCTGTTTAAATATTACAGGTCTTGGAATGCATTCCAGTTTGTAACTATGTTCAAAAGTTTTTCACTTTTCATAGTATAACTGGCAAGAAGTGAGTGAGTTGTTCTGCCATGTTAATATTGACCTAAATTGACCAGGTTGGACAAAAGTTCTGATATATTTGATTTTGGGGTATAAAGTATCCGCTTATTATTTGATTTAGAATGTTAAGATCTGTCGTCATCTTAAAATCAAATTATCTTGTAACATAGTTGAAATTTTTTGGAGGGATTTGAGAGGGACAATTTGGCCCCTATTATAATGAAATCTGCCATATCGTCAAAAATGTCTCTCGTGTCGTAGATGACATCCGTGATGTAGATGACAAACTATGACGTAGATGACCATTTCCCACATTTGGTCTACACTGTCCAAGAGATTGAGTCAATTCCACTCAATATTTTTGGGTAAAGATGTGACAGACCCAGACATTCTGAGTCATTTTCGATATTTACCCAAAAAAATTGCCTCAAAAGGAATCCAAAAAATTGTGTTAAAATCAAATTTGACCCATTGTAATGGGGTCCGTCAAGTCTATAACCAAAATTACAAAGCCGGGGTGATTCAATCTTTCTGACAGTTTCGCCCCCGTGAATAGCGATGGTTCTGGGATTTTACCATATTTCGAATTCCCCACTCACACAGTCCTTTAATCCTACTCTTCACTCATATATTGGCTTCGTTCGTCATCTCCGTAACGGCAATGTCATCACACAAATGTGATGTAGATGACCGTGATGTAGATGATGCTGAGAACATGATTTGGCTCTTCAGTTCAGAATATTGTTATACTCAGTCTGGGACATTCAGTAAATATGGTGGATGGAGTCCGTAACTAACCTTTATCTAGAGATAAGAGAACTAACACAGATTTTCGCTGAGATAATATCCGTTCGTAGATGACACAGAATAAACCTACTCCCTTAGTGTCAGTCAGTCTCAGCCCGAAACTAGTGAAATGTTGAAAAGCTGTGCACATTGCTTTACTGTTACACTTTCCTTCAAAAGCGTAGGCATCGAGAACTACTGGTAACCAAGTGATCATCTGAAGCCAACTCCACTGCCACCAGAGACCAAGTCAGTTTGCCGTGACGTAGATGACAGGCGACGCGGGGACAGAAAATTTTAAGAAAACTTATGAGAATTTATTTAAAATTATAGAATATTCACTTCTCACCTTGCAGGAAACATCAAATATTCATAATATTCTTGACAATGAAATGAACTGCAACAAAACATACCGTTCTTTAATGTCTTTTTCATCATCGACAGTTTCAGGGAATGTGGTAGGGGACATGTATTTTTGTTGGTACAAAGAATCTTAAATTACTCAGAAAAATGCAAACGAAGTCTTTTTTATTCGTAAATCGGTAGATGATCATTAGAAATCCTTAAATTAAGGATATACGATGACCACAAACATTAAGGGCCGCCTAGTACAAATATTTGTAGCTGTTTGGCACGGGGACATGAAAACTGGCCCTTACTGTAGAATGACCCAACAAGGCTAAACCTCGGTGTAGAAATTTATATGTAAATTATCTACTCACAATAGGGGCAATGTAAACCAATGGGGGAAATGGAACGGTAGCCGGACTGATTTCTCTTATCATGATTGTGAATGAGCATGGTGCATTTTCATGACAATGCATGTTTATTTTACCTAGAGAACATGTACTAGCTGAGCTGAAGAATGAATTAGAATATAGATCCGTTTTAAACGGACCCGGGTGAATTCTTGTTGCACTTGGCCTTGTTAACTATATGACCGCACTCGACTGTACCCTTCCCTTCGTTTCTTCATTTTAAATTCTCATTCTAACACGGCTAGGCTTACCTCTTCAGCAAAAGCACTGATTACTTTTTCGACTAGAATTTCCTTCTTTTAGTTATAATAAGTCGCGGTGTTCATGGCAGGATGCGTGCATGTATTATATCTCTTTTCTTCTTTTTCGTCTTCTCGCTGAGTTTTGCTCGCTACAACAGATTGAACGCTTGCCGATTTATGAGAAAAGTCTGACCTGTCATAGACCGCGAACGCGGACTGCACATTAACTGGTTAAATTAAAACATCTAGCAATCATAGGTTTACACAGAGTGAGGCATCTTAGCTTGCTAAGGGCATTTTCACGTTCCACTTTACTCTACCCTTAGCCCAATGACTTCATTCTCCATTCATTTCGCCCGGTATCAGCTTCCCCAAGCATCATGTCACATGTCCGCTCTATTTAAACGCGCCAATGAAATTATCCGTATTCAAATATTTTGACCTGGGAATCTCAGACGTGAGACATGTCGATTTCACTTAAGTGCTCGAGGCCCAAGATTGTGGTAGACCAAACCGAAGTTGTGCGAATTAGTTATTTTATTTCTCACTCTAATGGAGCATGCTTCTTTGTTTTTCTTGAGAAAAATAATATTACAAACGGCCCAACATATTTGAAAAAAAAATAAAATCGGCGGCAGGTCACAGGAAAATGATATGATTTTTATTTTGTGATGGGGGCACTTCGAGGCTCACCAAGGGATCATTTCAATCGATCGCTTTCTGGAGGTGTGTGTCTTCGTTTTATGAATGTTATTGCGCCGATGTCGGGTCTCATGGGACCAATCGGGTGTCACCATTTGGGAAACGCCCTAATACATGTACACTCATATATCACCCGTTACCGCATGGCAGAAGTTTCTACGTATGATCGAGCCATGCGTTCGGATGGTGAGAGCGAAAGGGCGTGGCAACTTCTATTTAGCAGAAGCCGCAGAGCGGGGGCTAGTTGTGCCATGTTACACTAGAAAATTTCTTAATTTTCTGCTCGGCATTCGACTGATCTGAACACGTACATTGAAATGAGCCTAGTTGTGCAAGATAGCTTTTCTGGTCCGATTTGAAAATCCAATATGGCCACCAGCCAGTCATCTTGGATTTCCCGATGAAACTTTGTTATCGTGAATTCTCAGGTAGTGCTGTATGGGTCTTTCTCAAATTTGGTACACAGATTCCCCTTGGGATCTAGTTGTGCAAGATACCTTTTCTGGTCCGATTCGAAAATCCAATATGGCCACCAGGCAGCCATCTTAAGGATTTCCTCGTGAAACACGGTTATCGTTATTTCTCAGGAAGTACTACATGGATCTTTCTCAAATTTGGTACACAGTTTTCCCTTGGGGTCTAGTTGTGCAAGACACCTTTTCCGGTCCGATTTGAAAATCCAATATGGCCACCAGGCGGCCATTTTAGTTTTCCCCATAAAACTTTATCGCGATTTCTCAGGAACTACTGCATGGATCTTTCTCAAATTTGGTAGACAGTTTTCCCTTGGGGTCTAATTGTGCAAGACACATTTTTCGGTCCGATTTGAAAATCCAATATGGCCACCTGGTGGCCTTCTTAGTTTTCCCCATGAAACTTTATCGCGATTTCTCAGGAACTACTGCATGGATCTTTCTCAAATTTGGTACACAGACTCCCCTTGGGGTCTAGTTGTGCAGGATACCTTTTCTGGGACGATTCGAAAATCCAACATGGTCACACGGCAGCCATCTTGGATTTCCCAATGAAACTTTGTTATCGTGATTTCTCAGGAAATACATGTACGTACGGCTAGGATCTTTCTCAAATTTGGTACACAGGTTTCCCTTGGGGTCTAGTTGTGCAAGATACCTTTTCTGGTCCGATTCGAAAATCCAATATGGCCACCACGCAGCCATATTGGATTTCCCGATGAATCTCGTGAATTCTCAGGAAGTAGTGCATAGATCTTTCTCAAATTTGGGTTGGCCACACCGGTTCTCGTCGGATCACCGAAGTGAAGCAGCGTTGAGCTCGGTCAATACTACGATGGGCGACCGGGTGCTGTTCTGGCTGGTCTGATCAGTGTTCAGGATAATAGGAACTGTGGACACTCTCGTCTTCTTGAATATGTAGGCACTGTCGTGATATGACTGAAAAAATGATGAAAACGACATTAAATCCTACTCACTCATTCACCCATTCACTCAAATTTGTTACACAGGTTCCCATTGGATTCTAGTTGGGCAAGATACCTTTTTTTGTCCGATTCGAAAATTCAATATGGCCAGCAGGCAGCCATCTTGGATTTCCTCATGAAACATTGTTATCGTCATTTCTCAGGAAGTACTTCATGGATCTTTCTCAAATTTGGTACACAGTTTTTCCTTGGGGTATATTTGTGCAAAATACATTTTTGGTCCGATTTGAAAACCCAATATGGCCGCCATGAAACTTTGTCGTGATTTCTCAGGAAGTGCTGCATGGATCTCTCTCAAATTTGGTACACAGATTCCCCTTGTGGTCCCGTTGCGCAATATACTTATTTCGATCCGATTCAAAAATCCAATATGGCCACCAGGCAGAATTTCCCAATAAAATGTTGTTATCTTGAATTCTCAGGAACTTATGGATGGATCTTTGTCAAATTTGGTACACAGGTTTCTTTTGTGGTCTAGTTGTGCGAGGTAGCTTTTCTAGTCTGATTCGAAAATCCAATATAGCCACCAGGCGTCCATTTTGGATTCCCCCATTAAATTTATCGTGATTTCTCAGGAAGTGCTGCATAGATCTTTCTCAAATTTGGTATACAGGTTCCCCTTGTGGTCCAGTTGTGCAAGATACCTTTTTGGTCCGATTCGAAAATCCAAGTTTCGCTTCAAATTAATACTGTATTACCGAGTTGTGACGTTGCATCACAAGAGTCGGCTTATCAAACCAAGGGGCATATTCTATATATTGACTATAGAGAATATCCATACTTTCACCTTCTATATCAAGGAGTTAAAATGATTCCGAATTAAAATGTATTTCTTCAAATTTTAAATCAATTTACTTTATCCCATGCCGTTGCAAGTGAACTGTCCCACTGTGTTTGTCTGCCGAAGGGACATCACTCTTGTGAAACAACGTCACAACTCGACAACTGTAGACTACTGCGTGTTTCGATCCAAGGGAGATAATCAGGGCTCGTGGCCAAAGTGTCAAAGAGACTAGTCTTCGCTTCCAGTACCCAATGCTGACACGTGCAAAAAAAAAATACTACAAAACGAAGACGAAGGATCCTCCGGACATTCACTTTCAGACTAACTTTGCTCATTTCACTGCTCATTTCACTTGTACTATAACAACCGACTTCAAGTACAGTTTCTAGAAATTCCTGAACCTTAGATAGATAATATATTGGTGTTTTCCAGTGTCCCTTTTTCGATCTTTTTCGCTCAAATTCGAAATTCTGCAAACAAAATTACAAATCAATCGTTTGTTCTTAGAAACAATGGACAAAAAGATCCTCTTGTCATTAGCTTACAATTATCAGACAATGGTGGGCGCCAAGATCCTTCAGGATCTCTCGTTATGTCAAACAGCCTACACAGATCGTACATCTATACTATTAAATGTCCGTATGTATGTCTGACACCCTTGTGTGTTGTTTAGAGCCAGCAAACTTGGTACACAAATACTGCGAGACAATGCCTACATGATGATACCATATAAGTGTCAGATGCGACATTCTGTAGCTAACCGTCGTCTAAATTGTTTTTCCCTATGTTCTGAGTATATAAGTACGACTGACCATATATGGTACCATTGAATGGTGTACATGTACAGCCGTTGTACGTAATATATACTTATCAGATGAATACTAAGCATCAGATCCAACATACAGTAGCTTGCCATTGTCTATAAATAATTCCTGTGTCTATCTTCATGAATATCGTGTTTCTCTATTAATGCATCGCATAGAGGTAAAGTGCACAATGTAAGATATAGCCTACATAGAAGCTCTTGATGGATATTTGAGCTACGTTACGAACTGCTGGAAAAGCCCTTTCGGGTGCCAATTCTCACGGATAGTGTCTGTTGTCACCCTTGCAAGTGATTTAAAGCTACCAAATTTGGTAAACTGTCATCTGAATAATATCACAAGAAGTATTTATTTTAGATTAAAGCTAGGGTCTCCGAATACATATAACATATGCAACTGGTGATTATGGTGATTGACCAGAAGCCTATCCAAGTTAACTGACCTTGACCTACTGTTTCAATGTCATATACTGTTTATTATGATATAACTTGAAGACAAATAGCTAGGCCTTCCAAATTAATATTATGTATGCATCTGGCGATGGTCCAGAGGTGTGCGGAAGATGACTGACCTTGACCTATTTTATCCAGGTCAGATTCTATTTAGTATGATATTTCATGAGGGATTGTATCTACATTGTCCAAATTTATACCAAATATGCCTGGACCTGAAGTTTATTGAATATCGCTGACCTTGATCTTTCCTAAATGTCAAATCCTATATGTCAAGTCTAAGATCCGCGAATTCATCTTCCATATGCAATTAGGTTAGAATAGGCCGGAAAATAGTTAAAGATGGCTGGCCTTTACAGATCAAATTACTTGATTTGATAATTAGCTATATAGAAGAGTACAAGAGTATATCTATAGCTAAGAATTTGGTCGGGCTCTACAAAAATCTCCATCCAGGTCTCAGAAAAAGCTGACCTGGAACAACTGGTCATACCGTCAAATAATAAACGTGGTGTTGTTAATGCACTGAGATTATGGGCTACCCTATAGGTTCACTTTATTTCTCTCTGTGCTGTTTGTTTATGTCTGTTTTTACTCGCAATCAAAATCCGTCAGACTGGCTCGAAGCTGTTGAAAAACACCACCAGCCTGAATGCTGACATATCTCAAGCTGTAAGTCAAATTCTCTGGGCAATCACCCGATGGGTAATGTACTAGTAACAATTAAAAAAGTTACCGTCTGAATACCCCGGCTCACGCAGTCAAACAGGATTCACATGCAGCACATACATGTACATTCATCTGATGTGATAACATCTCATTTTTAAATGTATGGTGAAGTTTTATTTGTTTGAGCAGGAAGCCCGGGCTACCTGGTGTGTGGGGGGGGGGGGGTCATTTTTGGCGGCAAATATTGAGGAATATAGTTTCCTGAAGATGTTTCCAGCTAATTTACTACATATTAAGTAAAGCCGTTTAACCCCTATCTGGTCTGGGCGATTTGGGACGTACCGCAGCCTGGGAAGGGGCGGAAGGTGTCTCCTATATATCTTTTCTAGATCAAAGATGGCGGCCATGTCAGAATGACATCACAGTGACGGTTTTTGGACGATTATTACGAATTTGTTATGTATGTGTTTTCTTCTCAAAAACTGCATGATAAATTAATAAATAATAATACGATGTGAAATAAAAAAGCTTTTGCCCACTTTTCCTCACAGAAGAGCAGGAATTTTGAAGAAATATTACGAAAATTTCACTTTTCTGGTTCTCCACATTGTCGACATTTTTAGCCCACCATCACCAGATGGTGGGCTGTTCAAATCACTTTTCGTCCGTGGTCCGTCGTCCGTCCATATGGATCTTTCTCAAATTTGGTACACAGGTTGCCCTTAGGGTCTAGTTGTGCAAGATACCTTTCCTTGTCCGATTCTAAAATCCAATATGGCCACAAGGCGGCCATCTTGGATTTCCCCATGAAACCTTGTTATCGCGATTTCTGGGGAACTACTTCATGGATCTTTCTCAAATTCGGCACACAGGTTACCCTTGGAGTTTAGTTGTGCAAGATACCTTTTCTGGTCCGATTCGAAAATCCAATATGGCCACCAGGCAGCCATCTTGGATTTCCTCATGAAACCTTGTTATCGTGATTTCTCAGGAACTACTGTATGGATCTTTCTCAAATTTGGTACACAGGTTCCCCTTAGGGTCTAGTTGTGCACGATACCTTTTCTGGTCCGATTCGAAAAGCTAATATGGCCACAAGGCGGCCATCTTGGATTTCCCCATGAAACCGTGTTATCACGATTTCTCAGGAACTACTGCAGGGATCTTTCTCAAATGTGGTACACAGGTTCCTCTTGGGGTTTTTTTGTGCAAGATACCTTTTCTGGTCCGATTCTAAAATCCAATATGGCCACAAGGCGGTCATCTTGGATTTCCCCATGAAACCTTGTTATCGCGATTTTTGGGGAATTACTTCATGGATCTTTCTCAAATTCGGCACACAGGTTCCCCTTGGAGTTTAGTTGTGCAAGATACCTTTTCTGGTCCGATTCGAAAATCCAAAATGGCCACCAGGCAGCCATCTTTCATTGGATTTCCCCATGAAACCTTATTGCGATTTCTCAGGAACTACTGCATGGATCTTTCTCAAATTCGGTACACAGGTTCCCCTTGGGGTCTAGTTGTACAAGATACCTTTTCTGGTCCGATTCGAAAATCCAATATGGCCACCAGGCAGCCATCTTCCATTGGATTTCCCCATGAAACCTTATTGCGATTTCTCAGGAACTACTGCATGGATCTTTCTCAAATTCGGTACACAGGTTCCCCTTGGGGTCTAGTTGTACAAGATACCTTTTCTGGTCCGATTCGAAAATCCAATATGGCCACCAGGCAGCCATCTTGGATTTCCTCATGAAACCTTGTTATCGTGATTTCTCAGGAACTACTGTATGGATCTTTCTCAAATTTGGTACAGGTTACCATAGGCTCTAGTTGTGCACGATACCTTTTCTGGTCCGATTCGAAAAGCTAATATGGCCACAAGGCGGCCATCTTGGATTTCCCCATGAAACCGTGTTATCACGATTTCTCAGGAACTACTGCATGGATCTTTCTCAAATGTGGTACACAGGTTCCTCTTGGGGTCTTGTTGTGCAAGATACCTTTTCTGGTCCGATTCTAAAATCCAATATGGCCACAAGGCGGCCATCTTGGATTTCCATATGAAACCTTGTTATCGCGATTTCTCGGGAACTACTTCATGGATCTTTCTCAAATTCGGTACACAGGTTCCCCTTGGGGTCTAGTTGTGCAAGATACCTTTTCTGGTCCGATTCGAAAATCCAATATGGCCACTAGGCAGCCATCTTGGATTTCCCCATGAAACCTTGTTATCACGATTTCTCAGGAAGTACGGAGTTGCCAACCACCACCCCCCTCCAGAAAATCCTAATAAGACTATATATTTTCTTGATGGGAATGCTCATAATATTTAGTCAACACACAAGCCAGTTATGCAAATTTAACCCGGATCAATTTTCTTCGCTCGGGACATACATTGTCTTGGAAATGCATCATGCTCATTCACAATCATGATAAGATAAATCAGCCAGGCTGCCTTTCCATTGTGCCCAATTGGTTTCCATTGTCCCTATTGTGAGTACATAATTTACATATAAATTTCTACACTGAGGTTGAGGATTTTGATCTTTCTAGAAAATCTATTGAAATGACCCAAAATACGCCATATTTCGTTTATTTCCTGGAAAAATCTGGACAATTGATTTCGATAAGATTTCCGCCCAGTGTTCCCCGCCTCGAGGTGAGATAAAAAGGGCATTGAAACTATGGGGTTGACCATGCCGATTTTTGTCACGTATTACATATGTACACGTAACACAAACCTATTTTCAAACGCATGAAAAATATGCTACACTGAGGCTGACGAAGGTTGACTTCGCGGACCGACCCGCCATATACCTCAACCCAGCCACCCATCCGCTTATGTCGTTTAAAGGGATTGTGGTACACAGAAGCTTGGTACTATAAATACTGGTTACCAAAAAAGGAAGGATTATTATCATATGGTCAGACCCGGGCGCTCTGCTGTAATTAAAATTTTCAAGGGGGACCAATAATCCGAAACGATGGACCACTATGGACCCATAGTCTTCCTTGTGTACATAAACGACTTAAATAGAGCTACCGACGTACTTAAAATTATTCTGTCCGCTGTAGTACTGTACTAGTACTGTATATTCCTCTCAACACCTTGCTGACACTATTAAAGTCATGTCTGAGAAATACATAACTGGTTCTGTTGCAACCGCCTAACACTGAATAAAGAGAAAACAAAGTACATTGTGCATTATCATTAACTGTTACGCTGCTTACTTCTTCTTTATGGTGCACTGCAAAAGTTCCCATTTTTACGATGTATTACACGATTACACCCGGGTTTTATGAGCGAAAATATCATTCATAGGTGTGTGCCAAGATTTGCCTCACGTAGCAGCTGGTCCATAATGGTTCGGTCAACGTTTATTTGATTTCATTTTATGCCGAAATATATAAAATTGTCAGCGTAAATAAAATTTATTGGAAGAGACTGCAGTATTTTTGGTATAATTGCGGTCGGAAATGGCGAATTATGAAGAATTACAGCGGAAAATCTTGGTTTTTCAGCTGCCTTTCTCCCGGGTCTTTTCCAACTTTTCGTCCGCCATTTGTAGCGTGTGACGTCTCATTGGAAAGGGAATTCCTTATAGTTTCTGATTAGAGCCTTGAATTCGTCCGATGGCCAATCAAACAGACGATAACATCGAAAATAGGCAAGAGGACTTTTCCCGTTTCTCTTGGTAACGCTACCAGACGATCGAGATATCGGTTCCTTGATTGGATAAGCGTGGTCTCGTGACCTAACATCGAAGCGATCATTGGCCAGAGACTTTCAACTGGGTCAAGCTGATCTAGAGAAGACGCCATGTTTCTGTAATCGCCAAGAATTACGTGACGTTCAGGTCGACAGAAATGTAAAAATAAACTTCGTTGCGATGATTTCATGGTAATCCGCACTACGGAAATATAAAATGAGCTTCTGTACTTCAACTATACCAAAGAATCATATATTTTGTAAGGGTTTTCTGTAAGTATTTTATATTTTCTGAGCGGCTTCTTGACAATGTTTTATGGAAAATCGCGGTATTTTTAATTATTTTTTATTTTTATTTCTTCCTCCCGACTTCGTTATTCCGAGACAGAATATGAAGTTTACATCCAGGAAATCAAGACAGACTTAGCTAACAATATATGTATGGTTTGTATTAGGTTTCATGCATGGTAAATTTGAAAATATCGATTTTAGACAATGGTACGCGAAGACCGACAAGTTCAGGGCCACTCTCCCGGGCCCGCCGCAGTCTACACTGCGGCCACTCTACCGGGCCCGCCGCAGCGTAACAGTTAAGCCAAATACCCGAAAGCGATCAATCAATGTCGAATTATCTATTTCTGGACATCAAATCTGTCAATAAATTCAAGTTTTTGGGCGTCTTTTTTAACGAGGAACTAAACTGGAAATCACACATAAATTATATCTGTAATAAAATTTCACGAAATATCGGAATCATTAATTACATAAAAAAAATCATTAATATACTATTCAATGATATTCCCTTACTTGTTCTATTGTAACCTTCTCTGGGGAATACATAAATCACTCATTTGAATCCGCTAATCATGTTGCAGAAACGAGTGAGCGTGATAACTTTATCTAAAAAGATAGACCATACCTTACCATTATTTTTTAAAATTGAAAATTCTACAGCTACCCAAATTGAATATGTACGCATGCCTGTTGATGGTGTATTAAATTTACGCACCACCCAGAATTACTACCTATAAGCTTCCAAACCTACATTACGAGACAATCAGATATACACCATTACCAAACCAGAAGCCAAAATTTGAACCTCTACCGACCCATCTATAAACCCAACTTGTCATATTACCTGCTCTGATCAAATGTATCGAATTAACCTCTTTATTCAAATCCAAACTAAAAGCATATCAACTAGAAATTTGAACCCCGATATCGCAACTAGGGCTGTAACGGTAAAGTCCCATGGAGATTCATTCCCGCCAATCACTATTTTGCGTGACCTGTTGATTATATTGTTAGCTCTTATTTTTGTTATAATTGATACCATATTTTTGTATATACATTTTCATTCTATTGGTGAATAAAATTTAATTCAATTCAAGGAGTGAGTAGGAGGGTTTAACGTCGTTTTCAACCTTGTTTCAATCATATCTCGACGGTGGCTACATGTGCCAGAACACGAGAGTGATCACAGTTCCTATTTCCCTGGACACTGATCAGCCCAGCCAGTACAATACCCGGTTACCCATCCAAGTATTGACCGAGCTTTAATAACGTTGCTTAACTTCGGTGATCTGACGAATTCTATTCAAACTTAGGGGAAACGTCTAGAATTACACTTGCAATGATATATGAAAGATAATACTTCACATCATAAACAGAACATCATAAAAGTACATGTGTATATCCTCCAATCATAAGAAACATGTGTACCAAGTTTCATAAGGTATCCAGTCAATTCACCCACAAACCGATTCACCCACAACCAATTCACCCACAACTTCAGGTCGATTCACCCACAAAAAAAGTCAACTCACCCACAACCAGGTCAATTCACCCACAGTCTCTCTGTTGGTTTATTCAACATATTTGTTGGATGGATATATTACCTGTATAATTAATTAATATATTATATATTTCTGTACCACCAAAAATAGCAATACTAAGTTCTCACTAAGTTGGATTGAGCTTATCAACAATTGTATTAGTAACACTGATTGGTGCATGCCATCAAAGTAATTGATTGATTGAAATTGAAGATAAAGCAATCTTCCCATACAGATTTCGCAGTAAAACAAATAATTAAATAATAAATAACAGTGAGAGAGCAGCAACAATCTAAATAACAGTTATATCAAGATCAAAGCATTATTACAATGCTAATTAAGCTGGATGAGTATCTAGTTTGTCAACTATTCTTTTAATTCATGTTAATTTCAAAAATTGGACTTCAAAGAACGTTTATATACAATGGTGATTTAATAATGTGTCTGGGACTTCCAGTAAAGATGGCGACCGTAAGGGACGTCTTTTGAAATAGCTCCTGTTCTGAGCTGTCAGTGTCGTGGTATTGGGACGAAAATTGAACAAGACCACTCTCCTGAACTATACTGTGAGATGTCAGGAAAAGGGAAAGGCAGGAAAAAACGAACACCAGTACGAGGTATTAGGAGCTTTATGTTGTGAAGCGATTCTGCGGGGACCGGTAGTGATAGCACGGACAACGTGGGAGAAAAGAACTCGCAGACCTTGGACGTTGTGCATGCAACCCGAAGTGCCAGAACAAATAACAGAAAAGGAGGTATTTAGGGAAGAGATTAAAGCTATGTTTGAAGTTATGGAGAAACTCCTGTTACAAAAAATGGACGATCTGTTGAACAGGAAAATAAAAGATGTTGATGAACGGGTCGATAAACTCTATTCCAAGATGGCGGAACAACAACAACAGAATGAATACGTGAAGACACTAGACTTTTTGAGCCGAGAAATTGAAAGCTTGAAAGCTCTGTTACAAAAACAAAAAGATGACTCTGCTCAGACTATAAAAGAATTGCAAAACCAATTAACAGCTAAAGAGGTATATGACCGGAAGAGAAACCTACTTTTTGTTTCGAATACCTTTGAATGGAACTTCAGTCACCTTACACTGAAGATACAGAGAATGTTGTACGAAAGTTTTTGGTCGAGTCCCTTAAATTTCCGGAAATCCGCGCACGTAACATGCTGTTTGTAGCCGTACATAGGTTACCAAGTCGCAAACCGATGGGGGAAGGCCCTGTTCTTAGTCCGCCAATAATCATAGCTTTTGTCCGATACCAGGACAAGGATGACGTGCTAGCTGCGGGACCAAATCTGAAGGGTACCAAAATCAGTATTTGCACCGATCTTCCTGGCAAACTAAAAGAGAAGAGGGCGGTACTGTATCGGGAGGCATATAACTTACGCCAAGACACAGGTGTAAAGACGCGTGTACGCCTAGTGGGGATCGAACTTTTCTTGGAAATTAAGAAGAATGGAGAATAGTGGTCGCGAGTAACAACTTGAAGTGTCCAACTTGAGTTTCTTGACAGTGACAGACAGTTTGGATTATGCAGAATAATATCATAATGCCAAATGCATAAGTATGGTTTATAAAAAGAAGAAAAAAAAATTGTTTTCAATGTAGGCCTACTATACTGAGAGTACTGGGAAGGATGAACAATTATTGTGCACACTGAGTGCCCGACTATGATCAAAAGGGTTGATCCTAATTTTTTTGGTTGCAATTTCCGAGTACCATACATACAAAAATGTAAAATATAAAAAAAAAAAAATTAAAAAAAAAAATGTTTTTCAATGTACCGTATTGAGGAGGATATACGAATGGTGTGTTACGGGTCCGGATTAACTAAAAATGCCTTCTGTTATTTTTTTGGATCCTAATTGTCTTTCCCAAAATCCAAAAAAAAGGAGTTTTTTAATGCTGGGTCCTATAACTACTGGCGGGGATCTGCAAATATTGTGCATTTTGTGAGTCCCTATCTAATGGTTAATGCTGTTGACAAGTAGGGTTGGTGGGCCTAATGCAAAACACTGCAATTAAGTACCAACTAAATAAATGGGTGGACTAACATACATGTATCTCTTGCTGTTGATTTTATGATATACATTTACGATGTACATACATTTGGCTATACAGTGTAGCCTCGCTAAAAAGCTGTTGTTGGGGGTCTAGATTTGAACTACCTTATAGATTTTGAGCCTTATAAAAGGGTTGAAATAATATGCAGTTGTTGATTTGAAACAATTATATGATTGATTAAATCAATACGAAAAACAAATTTATTTTTAAACCTACTTAATTAGCTTGACTATGTTTCTTGAATGTAAGTACTTGTGTGAGGTAACGGTACATGTGCATATGTAATCTGTTTCTCGGGGTCATTATTGATTGCTATGGACTGTACATAGTATGGTAATATGCCGGAATATGTTATGGCTGTTTGAATACTATTGAATACTGGTATATTAAATGTACTGTTATGTCACCCTGTATGGTGCATAGCTGTCCAGTTTATATTTATGTATGCATATTAATGTGACAAGATAAAAATCTGTATGGTCTTAAGAGGTACACTGTTCCCATATGTAGACAAGAGTAATTATTGTTTAATTGTTTATTGGGAAAATATATGAGGAAATCAGCCCACTTTGACTGCAGCGTTCACCTGGCGCATGCATGTTAGAGATCTGCTAGGTGAGTGTATGTATCCTTTGTTTCGTTTCTCATTACACTGTTAGGTAAAACAGAAGTATAATGTGAACATACCATACTAAGATTGATTTCTGTTGGTTGAATGTATGTGATCATCTGTTGTATGATGGTAGGAGGTTGCTTATATACAACCAATATGGCCCTTCTTGTGAGGACTGTTCTTATGGTATACATGTATAAAATGACATTCACTGCTCAGTACTGTTCTGAGCATTTCACTACCCACTTTGCAGGCAAGTGAAGATTTGATGTATTTTATTGTCAACTTTTTTACTGTTACGTTCCTGCTCATAGAAAATGGTCCAAATGTCTACTTCTTTTGGGATTACATGGTCAATTGTTGGTATGTGGATGGTATAACTTTAAAATGGAAGCTGTGAAAATAGTAAGTTTTAACTGTCAGGGTCTAAATGGGGGTCAGAAAAGGCGTGATGTTTTCCACTATCTAAGGAAAATGGATTTCTCCATTTGCTGTTTACAGGATGTCCATTTCCCCGAAAACCTCGTTAGTACAGTTGAGAGCGAATGGGGTTATAAATGTTACATCAGCCCATCGGCAAGCAACTCTCGTGGCGTTGCAGTATTATTTAATAATAATTTCGAATTCAAAGTTGGGAGAGAGAAAAAAGATTTAGATGGGAACCTACTAGCCCTCTCCTTGTCTATAAATGAATATGACATTACTCTGATTTTATATGGTCCAAATAACGACACGCCAACATTCTATAGTCAGTGTGTCAGATCTGTGGTGGAAGAGTTTGATAATCCATTTTTAATTATATGTGGGGATTGGAATCTTGTGCAAGACTCAAAGATGGATTATTACAACTATGCCCATGTTAATAATCCTAAAGCTCGCCAGGTAGTGCTCGAAATGATGGATGATATGAATTTGATTGACCTCTGGCGATCACACCACGAGGAAGAACGTAGATACACATGATTCCGTAAAAATCCACGACAAGCCGCTAGGCTAGATTTTTTCCTGGTATCTAGTGAACTTCTGGCTCTTTTCGAGACTACAAATATTTTACCAGGATACAGATTTCATCATTCAAATGTAGTGAATACTATAATGTTTTCAAAGACCACTAGAGGACGAGGTTTCTGGAAATTCAACAGTAGCCTTTTAAGAGATACACAGTTTGTCATTTAAGGCTATCGTAAAGGAGACTATGATTGAATATTGTACAGCCCAGGATGAGGAACTGGAGAAGTTATCTGCTGCTGATGTACCATTAAATATTCCTGAGGATTTATTCTTGGAGACATTGTTTATGAAAATCAGAAGTAAAGCTATATCCCATTCAGCATTTATTCAAAAAAGACAAAGAGAGAAAATGAAAGAGATTGAGCAAGAAATTGAAAATCTGTATCAAGACCTCCCATATTAAGGATCCCTTGGTAAATGAACAATATGAACAAAAGAATGTAGAACTTAACAACTATAAAGCGAAACTTTTAGGAGTCCTGATTCGCTCGCGAGCTAGATGGATTGAACAAGGAGAAAAATCAACTAGATACTTTTTGAACTTAGAAAAAAGAAATTCTACAAATAAAAATATACCTAAATTACGTCTTCAAAATGGTAGGATGGTAACAGCTCAAGAGGATATTATGGAAGAAACTTACAATTTTTACAAGAATTTATATGCAAGTAGGGATACCTCACTGCTCGATACTGACCTCCATATGTCCTTGACTGCTTTTGAAAATTGGCAGAGGTTGTCGTCAGGGTGATCCAATTTCTCCATTTCTCCTTACCTTGTTTTTATCATGTGCTGAAATTGTGGGGTTATTAATCAGGAAAAATAAAAAAAAAATTAAAGGCATTTTCATCCATTCTGAATACAAGCTCCTTCAATATGCCGATGATACAGCCCTCCTTTTAGATGGTTCCGAGGAGTCCCTACGTGAAGCCATAGACACCTTACAGTTTTTCGCGAAGATCTCCGGACTGAAGGTTAATATAGACAAGACTCACATCTTATTTTTCGGTCGATTAAAAAATTCTAACAATCAAATATGTCCGGTGTTGAATTTGGCTTGGTGCAAGGAATTCTTTAGCTTTTTAGGTATTACTTTCTTAGGTTAGGAAACAAGCGAAGAACACAAAAAATTGTTTCTGGAAAGACGTTTTCCTAGCTTATACAGATTTTGTGGACTGCCTTCAAGTTCAGAGTATCTCCGATGTATTTTCACAAGCAGTATGGTATAATGCAAATTTTCAAATTGGTGCAAGAAGTGTTTTACAATAAGGTGATAATTTATGTGTCCGACTTTTTTGACGAAAATGGGTGTTTCCGCTCATACAGAAACTTTTGTGATACTTTTGATAGCGATGCCCAGTATATAATGTTATATGGAATCAGGACATGTATATTAGAATACATAAAACAGGTACACTTGAAAAGCAATGCTCCTAGTAGACAGTATGGCCCTTTCCCTCCATTGTTTTTACAAGCAATATTGTCCGCGAAAAAGGGCTGTGGAATCTACAATGCAATATTCAAAAAACAGTTGCCATTTTGTATCAAATCTGAAAATCGATGGGAATTGGAACTGGGCCTGAGTGTGAATGAGATTTCTTCGAAGAAAGTATACACATTCATTGAATCAGTTACTTTGGACACTAAATTATGGTGGTTTAGGTACAGAATACTGTCTCGTTCACTGACCTGCAGAGCTTTGCTTTTCAAAATGAACCTAGTGGATAATAACATATGTTCCTTCTGTAATCAGGAGGTTGAACCCTTGATTCATTTACTAGTTGAGTGCCCAAAGTCGGTAGTATTTAGAAAACAAGTAACAGATTGGGTTCTCCTTAAGACAACTAAAAGTATTTGTTTGACACCGAGTACAATTATTTTAGGGATTACAGGTAGTAATATGCAGGTTGTTAACTTGATTTCTTTGCTAATTAATTATTCCATATTTAGGGCCAGCATAAATCAGACGTTGCCACTTCTAGATAGCGTTAGATACGATCTTCAAAAATATTATGAGGTGGAGAAAGTCAATGCAAAGCTATCGAATGGTATAAGTAAGTTCAATGAGAAATGGAACAACTGGCATAGCTTGATATCTATATGAGTTTATTGTGAAAAGGGTTAAGTATACATGTAAATATATATACATGATATGTGGGTAAACGATAAAATCGCTTTAACTATACAATATTGGTAATGTACTAGCTCCATAGAGTCTTGTAATAGACGTGTTTTAAGACACCATCTGAAGATTCCATAGCTCATAACAGCGTTTCCATCTATTGGGGATGAGAAGGGGTATCAGTTGTTTGTAGGATATTGCTATGAACTCAATTGACCATGTATCAATTGCTTGTTATTACATGTATTAAGACTATGCATGTGTATTCAGTTACGCCCGATTCTGTTCTAGTGGCCAGACTATGTTCTGATGTCTGTATTAGGCCAGATATTTATTTTATGGACCAAATAAAAAAAAAAAAAAAAGAATGTGTCAAAATTTACTCTCATTGTCTTTGAGTCAATCATGTGATATTTGAGCACCTCTCTCTTGGGGATTGAGAGGGCTAAGCTGTTTGATGTCTTACATGCCTTGCAATATTTCCTATATTAATCTTCAAATTTTAATGGATGTCATTATTTACACGGATGACGAGAACAATTATTAAACAGCGCCATGAGTGACAACTCCACACAAAGACGTCCTGAACTGACAAACTCGTCGGTTGCAAAAGATTGCACAAGACTTAATTTCTGAAGAATTCTGAAGGAAAGACATCCGTGTTGGCAGCTATCGAAACATCCTCTTTGCTACATCAAACCTGCTCAATCTACTGGGCCGTGCTAAGACTTGGTACCTTGATGGTACATTCAAGGTTGTGCGAGAACCATTCAAGAAACTCTTTTCCATCCATGCTTTTGTTTGGAATGGGAATGACATGAAGCAGGTGCCATTGGTATTTCTTTTCATGCCCAAGAAAAGGCGCAAAGACTACAACAATGTTAGTTATTGGCTTTAATAAAAATATTCAATGCCAAACGACTAATATTTTAAGGCTCGTGTACAGTCATAAAAAAATATTCTGTCTGTAATGAAAAAATGCCATGGACCAACAGCATAAACTGCTCTTCCTTAGTTTCTTTTTCTATTTTTTTTCTTGCTGGAATTACCATGTAAACAATGTTATGGTGCTAATTCATTCATATGTATGAAACAGTATTGTTTTAAGAAACATACAATACGCAATTTAGGTATTATAATTTATATTTTATGGTCTGTGCTAAATTATATACTGTGCTATTTTATTTCAAGAACATGTAACATTGTTTTGCCTCTAATTTGTACTCTACCGATAGCTTATGAGTCATTGCTTGCTACACTGTGACACATGTGGATTACTTCTCAGTTACTTCACATGTTTCTTTGAAATCAACCTTGATTAAAATTCTATTGTTTATTAATTTTCCATAACACTTTTCCAGACTTTGCCCAATATATGCAATATACCCATGTCCTCTGAAATTTAGTCATTATAGCCCCACTGAGACTGTGGGTGAATTGACCTGGTTGTGGGCGAGTTGACTTTTTTTTGTGGGTGAATTGACCTGAAGTTGTGGGTGAATTGGTTGTGGGTGAATCGGTTTGTGGGTGAATTGACTGTGAATCTTTCATAATAATCCATTGAAAGCTGACAATTACAGCAAACTTTCGAAGTACAGGTGTAGGCTTACATGTGCACTTCTGCTAAACAGAAACACTTATTAGATTTTGACAATGGGACACAATTGCGCAGTGTCATAACTGACAACCCTTGTGGAATACCCACCATCCGGTTTTATTTATTTATTTTTCTTGATTTATTCATTTGTTTTTATTTAGTTGAACCAAAAGCTTCATAATTCTCAGAGATGGGACACAGACACATTCTCTTCCCCCTCTCACACTCTCTCTCCGACAAAATGAGTACATTTAAACAAAAGATTGTGTCATTTTCTTATTTCAACCTTGTCTTTCATAAGCAACGATCACCTTTCGTGCGAGTTATTTTATGTCTCTTGAGCGTTTTCCCTCGTGTAAACCTCTCAGAGCACAGTGAACATTTGTATGGCATTTTACCAGTATGAGTTCTTTCATGCTCCTTCAGGCTTTCATTGAGTGTGCTGCTTAGCATTTGAATGCCTTCTCACCAGTATGAGTGAGTTCATGTCGTTTCAGGTTTCTACTTCTCACCAGCATGAGACCGTTCATGTCGTTTCAGGTTTCCACTTCTTGCACAGCTATACGGGCACCGTGGGCATTTGAACGGGTTTTCACCAGTATGAGTTCTTTCATGTCGCCTCAAGTTTACACTCTGATTACAACTGAATGGGCATACTGAGCATTTGAATGGTTTCTCACCAGTATGACAGCGTTCATGTCGTTTCAGGCTTCCACTTGTTGTACAGCTAAATGGGCAACGTGAGCATTTGAACGGTTTTTCACCAGTATGAGTTTTTTCGTGATTCTTTAGGCATTCCATTGTTATACTGCTATATGGGCAGACTGAGCATTTGAATGGATATTCACCAGTATGAGTTATTTCATGACGCTTTAGGCCCCCACTTTGCTTACAGCTGAATGGGCACAGTGGACATTTATATGGATTTTCACCAGTATGAGTTCGTTCATGTTTAATCAGGTCTCCACTGCAATTACAGCTGAATTGGCACAGTGGACATTTGAATGGTTTTTCGCCCGTATGAGTTCTTTGATGTTGCCTTAGATTTCCACTCCGATTACAGCTGAATGGGCACAGTGGACATTTGAATGGCTTTTCACCAGTATGAGTTCGTTCATGTTGCCTTAGATTTCCACTCCGATTACAGCTGAATGGGCACAGTGGACATTTGAATGGCTTTTCACCAGTATGAGTTCGTTCATGTTTAATCAGGTTTCCACTGCAATTACAGCTGAATGGGCACAGTGCACATTTGAATGGTTTTTCGCCCGTATGAGTTCTTTCATGTCGCCTTAGGCTTGCACTCCGATTACAGCTGAATGGGCACAGTGGACATTTGAATGGCTTTTCACCAGTATGAGTTCGTTCATGTTGCCTAAGGTATCCAATCCGATTACAGCTGAATGGGCACAGTGGACATTTGAATGGCTTTTCACCAGTATGAATTCGTTCATGTTGCCTAAGGTATCCACTCTGATTACAGCTGAATGAGCACAGTGGACATTCGAATGGCTTTTCACCAGTATGAGTTCTTTCATGTTGCCTTAGGATTCCAGTCCGATTACAGCTGAATGGGCACAGTGGACATTTGAATGGCTTTTCACCAGTATGAGTTCGTTCATGTTGCCTAAGGTATCCCCTCCGATTACAGCTGAATGAGCACAGAGGACATTTGAATGGCTTTTCACCAGTGTGAGTTCTTTCATGTTGCCTTAGCTGTCCACTCTGATTACAGCTGAATGGGCACACCAGTTGACATATTGGCAATGGCAGCTTTTGACACGTTCAGTATGATTCATTTCATGCTGCCTTAGGCTTCCTTTTGTTATAGTGCTATATGGGAATATTGAGCATTTCAACGGGTTCTCCCCAGTATGACAGCGTTCATGTCGTTTCAGGTTTTCATTTCTTGTATGGCTAAACGGGCAACGTGAGAATTTGGACGGTTTTTCACCAGTATGAGTTCTTTCATGATACTTATCATCATATGATTCTTATGATCATTCTTATGATTCATATTTTCTTATCATGGCTTTTCATCAGTATGAGTTCTTTCATGTTGCCTTAGGTTTCCACTCTGATTACCGCTGAATGGGCTCTGTGGACATTTGAATGGCTTTTCACCAGTATGAGTTATTTCATGCTGCTTTAATTGTCCACGTGTTTTACAGATATATGGACCAACTAAGCATTTGTAAGGCAGATCTCCAGTGTGCTTTTCTTCGTGAAACTTTACACTACAGATGCTTTATAGCAATATGCCCCTTTTCATTTATTGCCACGTTCATGTGGGTGTTATTTAACAAGTGCTGACGGTGACTTGGGTGAGACTTCTCTGGATTCTACGATGTCTCCGTTTGTTTCAGAATGACCAGTAGCCGATTCCCGAATATGTGCGATGTTTATCCGCGCATTGCTTCTCAATCCATGATTAACCTGGTGCAAGATCACTGGATAAGGTCTGTCTGTCCCATGGTCATCTTGTCAGCCACTGTAAGTTGTCTGAATAATCCTAAATCAAGAAAACAACCAATAAGCAGATATCCTCAGATATGTCAGTTAGATATTGTTAAATCTCAGACTCAAAAGTGACAAAAAACAGCATCGACTGACTTTTGAAATTTTTTGTTTTGCTTTTTTCTTATACATTACAGCATGGAGTTTCTAATATATGCAAAAAATGACACCTAAATAACCATAATAATATTTCGAAGTAACAGCATGGCAGATATGTCGACTGTGAAAACATTAGATTCATTTTAACTCAATGTGTCATATCTTAGACTATATAAACAACTTCAACCTAAAATGTATGAGAAGAGTCAAAAACAGACAAAAGCCTAATTTTAAACTTCAGCCGAAGCTGTTTTATGTCACTTTAGACTGTGAGTGTTAACAAAATCAACACAGCTTATTATGCAGAGTTTCAAAAATATTTTTTTTACTTTACTAACACCATATTAGCGCATTTTCATAGCAGGTGACATGACGTGTGGAGAGAAAAATGCATCGAAATAGCCATGGCTGTAATATGTGTCGCTGCCAGAAATGCCGGTCTGATGTCTCCGGAACTAACACGTGCTGTGACTACGGCGGCATTTATTAACATGAGGGCTATTTTTAAGCTCTTGTTTTCGCTGTCAAAACACGTTCTGTCAAAATAAGCCTTGAGTAAGTTTTTTTCATACACTGTAAACTTAAGTGTTAAATTAATAAACGACTAAATCGTAACACTTATTGAATGCGTAATTGTTTTCAAATTGTTAACTTTGATGTTCAAATTGTTAACTGTCATGTTCAATTTTTCACTTTAACATTCAAACCATTAACGCAGGTATTCAAATGCAGAACGCATTATTGAATAACATGAACACACGTATTCGCAGTTGAACAATAGCATTCTAAGCTCTAACATGCGTGTTAGAATTGTTCAATGCCTTCTGCATTTGAATACCCGCGGTAATGGGCTGAATGCTAACGTTCAAAACTGAACATGGAAGTTAATAATTTGAACACAATTACGCGTTCAATAAATGTTACAATTTAAGCGTTTAATAAGCTAACACCTAAGTTTACAGTGTATGAAAAACTCCCTCAATGTTTGCTTCCACAGCACGAGTTTTGACAGCCAAATCAACAGCCACTTCTTTTGGCGATAAGTGGAAAAGTTGGTTTTCGTTACCATCTTTCCTTGCATACCTACAACCTATTCTGGTGTGTAGAGGAGGACCATGCGCACATTATCCGACCGGTTGTCAACATGCAGGTGTGTGCGTTTGGTTTCAGGGCGTTAAAATGATATTAGTTTGGCAGATAATCATCAGATCAAGAAAACTTTCACAACTTTTCCATTTTGTTAACAAATTAAACAAATCTTACTTCAAATTACAGGTATTGTGAAGCTTTTCTCATAGAAAAAAAAAAGTGGTGGTCATCCGAACTGTAAATATGACTCGATGACAAAAATGTCGAGAAATTAGGCCAAATATATTTTTTGTTCACTTTTTCCATCCTCGGAAATAACTATCAGTGACATGGCTTATCAACAGAATAGCTTCTGCATTTGAATACCTGCGTTAATGGTTTGAATGCTAACGTTCGAAATTGAACATGGAAGTTAATAATTTGAACACAATTACGCGTTCAATAAGTGTTACAATTGAGGCAATCAATAAGTTTACAGTGTACATGTGTATGCTATACTCCTTTGTTCACACGATCTTCCATGGTGATGAATCATTTCATACATGTAGCATCCTACATCTTAAAACATGCATGTATGGGATTACACACTGAAAACTGGAATGTTACAGTTAACACTTTAAGGGTATCAGAAGTGATTGATCTTCAAGTATTCGGGAGTAGCTTTCATCGTTTCAACGTTGCAAACTAGCAACCATGACACTTGATAAGCAACTTGGGGAATACTTTGTGTTAGAAATTTTTCTAAGATGAAGATTTCCGTCATTTTAGCATTCATCGAGTTCACAGCAGACACTCTTAAAGAGTTAGCTACAACACTTCCGTTTTAAGAGTACATAATAGAATAACTAGGAATAACCATTCTAATTCTCTTTCTAGCAATGAGGCATACCTGTATTGAGATCAACAGGATAATGTAAGGTTTATGAAGTATGTCAAATCACAACTTACTTGTTTAAATGCATTAGTTTCAATGTGAAAATCAAAATGAAGTGATATTAGCTACATATAAAGTGATATTAGCTCAATATGAAGTCAAATCAATTTGATAAATCAAGGAACATGAAATAAAAATATTAATATCGAGAACGGTTTGGTTAATATTTTCATCTGTAAATGTATGTGCTACATTTGGAAAATAGTGGCCCAGTACTATTCTTTGACACTTGTAAATCAATTTGATGCGGAATTTGCTCTTATATAGGCTTAGCCAGTGTTAACTGGGTTAAGCCCGATTGACATTCCATAGATTAAAATGTTTCTTCTTTCAATATCTTCTTCGTATCGAGATTGACAACTGGGCGAATTTTCAGCATTACTCCATATGGTCAAAGCAACGCACAAAATATTATATTTTATTTATTTTATTGAGGTTTTTTGGGGTTTTTTTTCTCTCTCTCTCTTTCTTCTTTCAATATCTTCCTGTGTCGAAATTGACAAGTGGCTCAAGTTTCGTGACCATACTCTATGCCATTGAGAAGAAATTGCTAAGAGACTGACAAGGTGTGGAAAATTCGATTAATCAGATTTTGGGGGAAAATCACACTTAATAAACATAGTGTTCGATTGTACTTTCAATGAATAGATGGAGTTGTTTATATTGTGTAATAAAGGAGTAAATGAAGCATGTCCAGGCCAAATACTAATCTCAACCAGGCTGCCTGCAGAAACTGGATAGAACTTTCGTTTTCTTAAGGTCCACTGAAACAACTCCTGTGACTGAAAACTGCTTGAAAATTTCCCATTAGCATGCACAAACCAAAAAATCTTACCTATTTTTTCTTGGTGAGATATAATAGAGGCAAAGTATCTCCATCCGATTTCATATGTCATGGTATCAAAACGACAATTTCAGCTACATGCAATATAAATGTACAGTTCTCTTGAAATATTAATTCTCCTTTAGTGTGACAGAAACCCACCATTATACATTACAGCCATACCACACTAAGTGCACATCAAGCTCATTTTTTCAAATGTATCATCCAGGCTGTCATTCTATATTTTTAGAGTCACCAATATTCCAGGTTTAAAAATATATAAAGCATTTGGGTGTTGGGCACCAAGTACTCTTGTTTTGGTCCCCCGGGGAAGTAGGCGTGACTGAGTACAGGATCCGGGCATCAGTGCCTATCTACTGCAACACAGTGGAAATTTCCAATGATTTCTAGATCAGACAGCCGACTCCTGTTGTGTGATGTAGGTCAGTAGAAGCAGTGTTGCTGCAGCCACAGAACAGACCAGATATATATATTGTGATTTCAGTCTCTGATGTTTGTAATTCTCCTTATTATTTGGTGTCATGCGAGTCACAAATGTTAGTATTTTATTTCTTACCCACTAGTCAACAGAAGTTGAAACTTTGAACCATGTATCAAAGACGTCTACTGCAGTATATGTCTAAGATTCCAGCAAAGAAAAGTTTATTTGCTGGCTTGAATTAACATGATTAATGCAGTATGTTTCCTTATCTTTGTGTCACACGAGTGACGTCATCTTTGTCACACAAGTCACATACCCATTTCTTCTTCATACTGAGTGTTAGAGGCAAACAATTGATGACATCTTATGTAACATGTCTCAAGCAGACCTAGTGAATAACAGAGCGCAGCTTTCGTTCACCGATGACAGTCTCCAAAAAGCAAGAGATGCAGCATTGAGTGTGCCTGGCACATACACTGTTTATTTCAAGTGATGGTTTCTCTGAGACTGTTTGATGGGACTGAGTGGACTTCAAAGTTATAAGCTTAAGGATTAGATGTCATGTGCGAAATTTTCCCTACATTTTTTTCATTATTGAAAGCAGTTTGCATGTTTTCTTTTCAAATCAGAGTTAATGTCACGCGAGTCACAAGTTTTGTGTCACGCGAGTCACATCATTCCATGTACACCAAAATAGAGAGATACACTTCAAATTTCTTGAGCATCTCAGTTGATGTTTTGGATATACCCCTCCAGTGTTACCTGTACTCCATTAATGACTTAGTCATGAAATGGGCCACGAATCTTAGCGTTTGTATGAATGGGTGAGACAAGTTTCTTCGTGCCTGTCACGCGAGTCACGCACTTTGCTTCATTATTTCAGTACTTGATCAGCATTATTACCTTTGTTCCCTGTGTTGTATTGTCTTGGTTAAGATTGATATAAGATTAACACACTAACTGAAAAAAGTGAGTATTAAATATTTCTGAACAAA
Organism: Hanleya hanleyi; assembly: GCA_036873755.1. Classification (NCBI taxonomy): domain Eukaryota; kingdom Metazoa; phylum Mollusca; class Polyplacophora; order Lepidopleurida; family Hanleyidae; genus Hanleya; species Hanleya hanleyi. The sequence goes on from JAVTVY010009745.1 coordinate 34,467, forward strand.
ATAACCAAGTGACTATGTCACGCGAGTCACGGTGAAATGCTTGATTATGCCTACATGTACAATTAGTATTCCTCCCTGTACAAGTTGCCCAGTCCACAAAGATCACAAGGCTAAACCTCAGTGTAGAAATTGATATATAAATTATCTACCCACAATAGGGACAATGGAAACCAATGGGGGGGGGGCAATGAAAAGGCAGCCTGGCTGATTTATCTTATCATGATTGTGAATGAGCATGGTGCATTCCCAAGACACTGCATGTTTATTTTACCTAGAGCACAGGTACTGTCATAGCTGAAGAAAAAATTACAAATGTAGCAGATTCAGTTTTAACTATAGCTACGCACTGTATCTAGGCATAGCAGGTAATTTTTAAATAAAGTGTTCACATGTAAACAAATTAAAGCACAAAATAAGTTCTTCACAAATCAAGTACGATATGATATAAAACAGCATATAATTTGTCATCATTGGATTTACGGAAGATTCAAAGGTGTCCGGAATTGTGACCAGATTCTGTCAGGCGGCGGCCATTTTTGAAGGTGAAATAGTGTAATATTTTCGCTGTTTTCTCCAACTTCGGCTAGGAGTTGAATACTTCTGATATTGAATTTATGAAGTAGAATGTGAAACAAAATCTATAAAAATATATTTTTCATCTTTATAGACAAAACTCTGTATGTGTTTATTATTAAGATGAGCAAAAGTGGCCATTATAATGAGGGATGAATGCATGCTTAGCTGAAAATATGAATATTATCCCCCCAGTTGTTCAAACAGTGCAAATAAGTCTTCCATTCAATTCCGACACACTGTCCCCATCTTCAGTTATGGAAACATTAATGAAATATGAATCAACTCACTGAAGAAAATCATCTTTTGACGTAAGGCACCATGACCAAGGTAGTATGGTCACAAAGCCAAACGGATACTTCTGATGACGTCATTTCAATGCCTACTGTACCGTACCCTTCCCTCCATTTCTTCATTTTAAATTCTCATTCTAACCCGGCTAGGCTTACCTCTTCAGCAAAAGCGCTGATTCCTTTTTCGACTAGAATTTCCTTCTTTTAGTTATAATAATTCGCGGTGTTCATGACAGGATGCGTGCATGTAACTTGGCTATCCCATCTCTTTTCTTCTTTTCCGTCTTCTTGTTGAGTTTTGCTCGCTATAACAGATTGAACGTATATGATAAATTCCGACTGGTGAACTTGGAACTCACCTTTCGCGTTTATCCATTAGTTTTTGCCTTGAACTCGTACCTTTAGGACAGTACACTCGGTTGCAACACTCGGTTGCAAGTAGTTATTCTCTAAAGTGTACCTATCAGAACCACTCATCTTTAGGGCAGTACACTCGACTGCAACTAGTTATTCTCTAAAGGTCATGAAAGGTCAAATAACACAAAGCCTAATGAAGAAAATTGAGGTTCTAGAGGGGGACATATTTAGCCTCAAGAAAGAAAATGATGCTCTAAAAACAAAGCTGGCCAACGCTGTCGTCACCACGGAGGACCTAGAGGAGAGAGTGGACGACACGGAGCTTAAAATGAACGATCTAGAGCAATACACCAGACGTGCTAGTATTCGTATCTGGGGTATCGACGGCGAAGACCAGGGGGAAACTTGGCAGGACTGCGCAGAAAAGGTAAAAAACATGTTAAATGACAAACTTGAAATGGATATTAATACATACGATATCGACATGGCCCACAGGGTGGGACGTAAACTGCCGGCAGTCCCCAGACCAATGATAGTCAAGTTTCTAAGGCGGAAACACAAAATAGAGGCAATAACCAAAAGGAGAGCTTTAAAAGGGACCAAATTGGTAATCCGAGAAGATCTCACTCGGCGGAATCAGAGCCTGCTAATGAATGCCGTGTCACGAGAGGGTCTAGAGGCATGGTCGACCAACGGCAAGATCATGATAAAGCACGGAGAAATCCAACAGGTCCGAACCATAACCGACATCGACAGAGTGGCGCATAGATCATCTGGCGGCCGGACAGACACCATGTCGTCCCGTGGAAGAGGAGGCAGGCCATTCCAGAACCCTCGCGGCAGAGGAGGTCTTCGACTTTCCCAAGGAAGTTCCAGAGAAATTGACTATATCAATGACTATTAGTCTCCATGGTTTGCCTTTGAACACGCATACATAAATACTGTCTATCAACTCTGAAACTGTATATATCATAACCCACATAAATACTGACACCGTTAATAATACTATATAGAAAAATCAAATTGTGCATGCTTGTCGGTTGTTATCATACATACATTGATAGCGATACAATTTCAGAATGGCCTCAATTCAGGTTCATAATTCCAGGTCAAATGTACATGTACATGAATACTTGTACATTTCAGCCATTTGTTAATTTTCGCCTAATTGCTGCACTATTGCCTGGGTCACTGAAACCCCTAATAGAGTACGGTGTGTGTATATTTCATGCCTACAGCAAACGCCTACCAAATGGTCATGTCATTGTCTAACCACTGTCGTATTAATATGTGTCAATTTCACCTCATTGAGTCAGATATATATATGCTAATTTTATGTCAATGTCAGTTGCACTCCAGGGACTAGTTAACGTTCATGCAAGACTTGTGGATTTCAAACCCGTCAACGCGGCTATATCCGAATGTAAGTGGCTTATTATGGTTGACTAACCGCTCGTCCGGGCATGTATGTCGATATATGGATCGTACTCTCATATTTAACTTGACAGCATGTTATTTTCTTGTTTGAATTGATTTAGCTACTTAATTGATTTAATTAATTGTTCATGTTACTAAATGCATGCTAGCGACTATTAACCTGATCGACAGAAAATTTAGTAAACCTAATGTTTTTTTTCGTACTTCTGTTGTAATTGTATTCGTGTGTGTAAATTGTGTACATACCGTCATCGCATGGCTGCGTTTTTCATCCATGACAAAACAAGCATGATTCTTATTTCAAAGTACATATTTACAGCATCTGTGTGTCTTGCGTGGGTGTCTGTCTTCACCGTTATCGTATATTTGAGTATAATATTATTTTGGAGAATATCGATATATGGTTGACCGTATAACTGGGTTTATATCTCCATAAAGTCTCAGATATATATTGAAAACTTTATAAACACCTGATCTTCACTTTTATGAAAGTTATCAATATTTTTATTATTGTTAATATAATGCAAATTGTTATCAGAGCAAACTTAAAGTAAGGCGGGGCAGCTGCCAAATTCCAATAACCGTATATATGTCACCACTTTGTTTTTTTCTCTGCGACGCGCAGTCTTCTTTTTCTCCCCATACTCCCCACATTACGATTAAAACCATTTTTCTTTGCGTACTCCACCATGTATCAATATTCAGTAATGTACTCTGCTCACACCATTCAGTGACGTAACTATTTTATCCCTGAATGTCAGAGGACTCCACTCCGATAAGAAGAAACGTGTCGATGTATTTCAGTGGCTAAAAAAGAAGAAATGTGCTATCATCTGTCTCCAGGAAACCCATGGCTCCGCAGGAACAGAGCTTTCATGGGAAGATGATTGGGGTCAAAGATATACCCCCTTTTACAGTCACGGCAAAACGAACAGTACAGGTGTGGCTATTTTGTTCCGCGACAGCCTCGATGTGACATTTCATCAATCAAAACAATCAGGATACAAAACTAACGCTTGCTAACATATACGGACCCAATGTCGATGACCCCGATCTTTTTTTAAGTTTTTTCAGTGATATAGAGGAAATGGAAAACGAAACAATAATAACGTGTGGCGATTTTAACTTAGTTCAAAACTTTGCTCTAGACACAAGTAACTATGCACGAATCAACAACCCAAAAGCAAGACTAGCAGTCTTGGAAGCTAAGCTCCAATTTGGTCTTGTTGACATTTGGCGAGAACAAAACCCCCTCTCTCGACGTTTTACTTGGCGTCAGAACAATAGAACGGGCATAAAACAGAGTCGATTGGACTACTTTTTAATTTCCAACGATATCGCCATGTTAGGTGCAAAAGCTGATGTTGGAATATCCTACAGATCTGACCACTCTTGCATCACCATCTCTTATTGCTTTGCACGTCGTGAACGAGGTCGTGGCTATTGGAAATTCAATACTTCGCTTTTGAACGACCCTGCATATATACAGCTTGTGAAAGAGACGTTACAAGATACGCTTTTACAGTGCTATGCCTCAGGAAATATAGAAGATTTACAAACTGTTTGCCTTAATATTGATGATCAAAGTTATTTAGAATTCATCAAAACACGAATAAGAAGTGTAACAATCCCATATGCAGTTGCACGGAAAAAAGAAAAACTTATGCACGAGAATAATATCGAAAAGAAAATATTAAAACTAGAGCAAGACATATGCACATCATCTATGGTGGACCAAAGTAAAATTAAAGAGGAACATGAAAACCTGAAAAGTGAACTTGAAGAGGCGAGAAGTTGGAAGGTGGAAGGCTATATTATGAGGTCAAAAGCAAATTGGGTTGAAAACGGGGAAAAGAACTCAGCATATTTCTGCACATTAGAAAAGAAAAATTACATAGCGAAAAATATAACAGAAGTTGTAACTGAAACCGGAGTAGTTGTCGATGACTCCAGAGAAATTCTAAATGAACTAAAAAAATTCTATAGTAAACTATACTCTGAGAAAATGATTCTATCTGATTCAAATGACGATATTTTTCTGAATCATTCTGTGCATCTCCAAAATGAGAAAAAGACCTCCTGCGAAGGACAACTTACTCTAGATGAAGTTACTGAGGCTTTACAATATATGAAAAATGGAAAATCTCCGGGGTCTGACGGTTTACCAGTAGAATTCTACCGATGCTTTTGGGATGACATCGGAGTATTCATTTTACGGTCAGCCAGACATGCCTTCAGAACAGGAACACTTTCGCCTTTTCAACAGCAAAGTTATATATCATGTCTGCCCAAAGAAGGAAAAAATAGAAAACTCATAAAAAACTGGCGCCCAATCTCTTTACTAAACGTGGACTACAAAATTATTTCAACTTGTATAGCAAACAGAATCAGGGAAGTTTTACCGTTAATAATTGACGAATCACAGAAAGGTTTTATGAAGGGACGCTTTATTGGAGAAATAACTAGACTTTTATTTGATATCATAAATTATACAGAAGAAAACAATATTCCAGGACTTCTGTTCCTGATAGATTTCGAAAAAGCTTTTGATTCGGTCTCCTGGGATTATATTGAAAACACATTGAAATCATTTAATTTTGGAGCGGACATCATTCGTTGGATAAAAGTCTTCCAGAATGGCTCGAAAAGCTGTGTTATGAATAACGGATACCTTTCAGAGTTTTTTAACCTAAATCGGGGTTGTCGACAGGGGGACCCGATATCCCCATACCTATTTATCCTAGTCGCAGAGACTCTCGCCATCGCCGTAAAACAAGATAAAACTATCCAGGGAATTAAAATAGAAAATTCCGAGATCAAAATACAACAATATGCCGATGACACGACTCTGATTTTGGATGGATCTCGTGAATCTCTCGCGAGAGCTATGGGTATCCTGGATGAGTTTTCTTCCGCGTCTGGCCTGTGTTTAAATGTTGAGAAGTCTATGGCTATATGGATTGGTAAAGAAAAAGGAAGCTCCGTAAAACTGTGTCCTCATTACAGGATAACTTGGGACCCGGGAGGTTATAAACTACTCGGAATCTGGTTTTACCCCACTATGAAAGAAACAGTTAACAAAAACTATAGTGACAAAATGGTATCTATAAAAAAAATTATAGGAAGTTGGGGTAGGAGAAATTTAACTCCGATTGGAAAAATTACCGTTATTAAAACGTTCATTCTCCCACTTCTTGTGCATCTTTTTCAAGTACTACCTGATCCTGATGCTTCCTTCATAACTGAGCTTGAAAAAATCCTTTTTAACTTTATCTGGAATGGTAAGCATGACAAAATCAAACGTAAAACTGTGATCACACCAAAAGACGAGGGGGGATTAAATATGATTCATTTTAAGAGTTTCGCTTCGTATATGAAAATAAAATGGATAAAGAGAGTAGCACAAAGTAAAGATGTTCTTGGCATATTAGTTAATAGGACCCTTCAACCTGTCGGACACAATATTTGGAACCTTGACTCATCAAGTGTACGTGCCATGCAGAAAGAAATGAAAAATCTGTTTTGGCGTGATGTACTAAGGGCATGGGCGCAGTGTCTAGATGGAGATAGCTCGAGTAATATGGCAACAAATAACCTTTTGTTTGATCTTGCCCCTAATTCAGAATGGTGGCATCTTGCCAACTGGTCTGAGCGGGGTGCCTCTACACTAAGCGACCTATTGAGCCAAGATGGAATGCGCTTCTTACAGTTCAAGGAGCTCCAGGATAAGTATGGAATTAAGTCTTCCCAGTTTATCCTCCACTGTGCCTTAATACACAATATTCCAACTGAAAAACGTAGGTATGTTAAAAATGGACATTTTGTCAAAAATACCATATTTGCTGAAGTGGAAATATATAGGAGACTTATGAGGCAAAAGTGTTCGAAATTCTTATACAAAATATTATTGAACGATGTTGGAATAAAACCTTTGAATAATCACCAGAAGTGGGAGACAGAACTAGCATTCAATAATGATATTGTTTGGTCTTCCGTATATAATAGTATCTACAGTGCAACGAAAGAAACAAATTTACAGTATTTTCAGTACCAAATTATTCATAGAATACTTGTTACAAACCATCTGTTAAATTTGTGGGGTAAGACCGATTCCGAGATGTGCTCCTTCTGTAACCAGGAGAGAGAAACCCTCGTACATTTATTTTATTACTGTATATACTCAAAACAAATATGGATAGATCTGCACACCTGGGCAAAGAATTTGGCAATTTCTATTACTGAACCATCGGTTTCTCAGGTTATTCTAAGTAATACCGTATCTGTTCTTGTTAATCATTTGTTACTGTTGGTAAAGCGGTATATATATATTTGTAGATCTTGCAATATCAAGCCAGTCTTTCAGGGAGCACGACAATTGATTCTTAAGACCAGGGACATAGAAAAATATATAGCCATACGTAATATGTGTCAGACAAGTTTTGAAGTGAAGTGGGGTCCTCTGACAACAGCTAAGTAAGGTGACACTATACCACAACCCAATCTGATCACTAGGTCATTAATATCGACTGGTTAGTTGGAGACGAGTTTTCAATTATATGGGAAATACCCCCACCCCAACCCCTACCCCAGCCTTGTCCCACCCCACCCTGTCCTTTCTCCCTCTCTCCGTGGTCAATAACTCTCTCTATCCTACCCTCATACCTACCAGCCTACACTGATTCTTTCCTCCTCCACTGTTGCGGGGAAATAGTCAGTTGAATATGCTCTGGTTATCAGCCACGATATCATGGGACATTGCTCATATAATGGACAAGCGACTGATTTTATGTTACCCGAATGATTCTTTCTGTGTTATTTCTGTTATTCTACCTTGAACTTGTGTTGTCCTTTATAGAGACCGGCCACGTCTTGGAAACAAAAAACATTATTCACAAAGAAACAAAAATCAAGGATATCAGTTTGACTGACGATCCTTTTTTTTTTACTTATGATTACTACTCTTATTATTATTGATATCACCATTATATTATGAGTAAATACCGCGCGATTATTGAGTTATTGTAAAGTACAAATTAATTATCTCATCCATCATCCCCAAACCCCAGACCACGTGGGAATTGTAGGGGTTTTGTAAAGGCGTGGTCATTAACAGGCAATAAATGCCCAGTGGCATGTCCAGGGCTTAACTGAAAAAAAAAAAAAAAAAAAAAAAACTAAAAGCAAACTAATTTCAATTATTTGGAGTATGTAGAATGGAAAAATTGTTTCGGGTGATATTCCACAAATATTGTTTAATAACGCGAGACCATGAACATAAATTCTAAAGTTAATACAGTAGAGAAAATCATATACAGCATTCCTAATTTCAATAAATGTATACTGGTATATATTCAATAAAAAAAAAAAAAAAAAAAAAAAAAAAAAATAGTTATTCTCTAAAGTGTACCCCTCAGAACCACTCACCAGCGCTCTGTAAATCTTGGGGAAACATTTCAGTTTTTGCATTGTTGTTTCACCTCTTCGGATAAAACCTGATCCCATTCTATTCTATGCATTATCATGGGTTTTTATGGTGTGATAACGGGGATTTTATATTCATAGAAATAGTTTACGACCTTTCTGCTCGACATACACGAACTGATACTATTATTATATGCTGATTACTATTACCCCACCTTTCTTTAATAACCTAATCTGGCATTCGGGAGGGAACACAGTTGCCTGGCCTATGGGATATTGGCTGATCGATGTATACGTATAAATTTTGTCAATAAATTATGAAAATTAATGAATATATATATATGTATAATTTTTTTTTAATCATTTTTTTTTTAATCTTTTTTTTTTCTGGGTGTATTTCTCTTTCTTCTTTGTCTCAATAAAAATCATTCCCTAAAATATCAAATCGAATTACTACAGTTTTTAATATCTATCATACCCTGTCCTCTATGACATGGAATAAAATTCTATGTCATAATAAAATTCTATGTCATAGAGGACAGGGTAGGATAATTAATAACTGTAGTAATTCGATTTGATATTTTAGGGAATGACTTGAGCCAAAGATGAAAGAGAAATACACCCAGAAAAAAAAGAAAAAAATTTGATTAAAAAAATATATATAAGATATATATTCATTAATTTTCATAATTTATTGAAAAAATGTATACATGTACGTAGACATCGACCATCCAATATCCCACAGGCCAGGCAACAGTGGGAGGGAATGACAAAACCGAACAATTCACCCTCGGCACCGGAAAGATGAGAGCTTAAACTTTCTGACTTTTTCGCATATCCTCTCTATCATATCAATAAATTTACCAGGGAAAATATCGACAATTTTTTTTTGAATCGGGTCAAAAGCCAGGTGAAAAATGGCTTTCAAAAAGATGGCCGCCAGTTTAGATGTCTTCGGAATTTCATGGAAAAACGTTAAACTGTTTGTGGGTCATATATATGGGCTTATCTATTAGCATATTGAAGACGAGGTAATTTTCGTCAAGAAGTTCCAGCTTATAATTGAGTTACAGCTGTCAAGCTTTTTATTAATACAGATCTCCCTGAACTATTGCTGATTTATTCTTATATAATCTTTGGATACGCCCGTGACGGAAGCACAGAGAAATGGACACAATTTTGAGTACGGTACAGTTGCTTACGTTTTTTATTTTATTTTATTATTTTATTTTTATTATTATTAAAAGTATATCATAATGTATAGTATAGGTAAGTTCACGTACTGCTCTCTCTATATCATAATATACAGTATAGGTAAGTTCACGTACTGCTCTCTCTATATCATAATATATAGTATAAGTAAGTTCACGTACTGCTCTCTCTCTATCAATATATAGTATAGGTAAGTTCACGTACTGCTCTCTCTATATCATAATATACAGTATAGGTAAGTTCACGTACTGCTCGCTCTATATCATAATATACAGTATAGGTAAGTTCACGTACTGCTCTCTCTATATCAATATATAGTATAGGTAAGTTCACGTACTGCCTTCCCTATATCATCATAGTATACGTAAGTTCACGTACTGGTCTCTCTATATCATAATATATAGTATTGGTAACTTCACATACTGCCCTCTCTATATCATAATATATAGTATAGGTAAGGGACCGTTCAAAATTTATCTTGAGGGGGGGGGGGGGCCGGTGGAAATTCAGCTGATGACCCTAAGTTATGTGTGACCCCCCCTCCTTTGGCTGGAAGGTTACCAGTGACCCCCCCTCACCTGATACCATATTTATCAATGACCCCCCCATCTCACCACAAACACACGCCCAATTCCAACGAATCCAGGTCATTTCCCCCAGTGGACATTTCCTCCAGCGGACATTCCCCCCATGGACATTTCCCCCGGTGGACATTTCCTTCAATGGACATTTCCTCCACCCTATACTTTTAGGTTATTTTGAACATAGTTTTTAAATAATTTGGCACATCATATATTTTATAGCACATTTTTAAACAATAAAATGGATCACATACACGCTTAAAACTAAAGTGTTAAAACTTACTCATAAAGTGTTGGAATAACTTTAGTTTTAAGCGTGTAGTGATAACATATAAATCATATATATATTTTAACATTTTAAGAAAACATTATATCACATTGTGGTAAAATAAAAGATGTATTTTTTAACAATATTATTTTGTTATATGCCAGGGGCACTAAATGATGCAGTGTGGAATTATATTAAGACCGATTGAAAACACGTTAATAACATGAAGAGCTATTCGTTGATAAAGTGATTCGTGGTATGGTATTATACATATGAAAAAATGACAGGGAACGGGACACAGTTCTGCAGTACAACATTAAACTGCGAGAAGCTGGGAGATTACATTCTGTATGATGTATTTATTCGCATTCACCGGTTTGAGATAAAATTATGTCATACTGCATCATGATGACAGATAATACTACATACAACCGCTCAGGGAAACAATGAGGTTATTTTTGTTATACTGACACAGAGATAAACTATAAAAATTCGGACGAATCCGACATGATTAATTTCATGCATTCATCATGTCGGCTTCGCTACAAAAACCCTGCAAAAAATAGACGGTGTTTTATTATTATAAAACTATTAAAATTATTATATTTTATAATATTATCCTCATCATGACATTAACTACCGTCAGTACAACTTGTCTTGTAGTACGCCACAATTTATTTCTTCAACTTTCGGGCAGCATAAATTACTGGATGGTTTGTTTCAGTCTCAAAATGCAGGCTATATTCATTTAGCCAGTCAATGTCCACAATGTCCAGGCTGCACTGCACCTGGGTGTGTTTAGATAAAGGATTTGCTAGATGCACTGTGTAGTAACTCAAATCTAGCTGGTATGAATAGGGGCCTAGCTTTTAATACATCTTGAGAAGAGTAAATATGATTATAAAGCCATTCACTGGTCTCATGTCCTACTACACTACAGGAGGTTTGTACAGAGATTAATGCTAACAGAACATAGGTCTATCTATACTGTTTAGGCTTATGATAAACCATAGAGCCTACTGTTTTAGTAGACTTCATGGATAAACAAAGCCGTGTTCTGATACATGTGTTTCCTGATCTAAAGTCCAGCCTGGTTCTTCGACCTAAAAACATGAAATTCATACAGAAGCTCAAGAAATCCTAGCTGAATAGCTGTCCATTTATCATCATCATTTATCAAGTTACTGATGACCCCCCCTCTACACACAGTCTAGTTACACATGACCCCCCCTTCGTAGGGCTCGAAGTTATTGCTGACCCCCCCTCAAATTCCACCGGCCCCCCCTCAGGATAAATTTTGAATGGTCCCTAAGTTCACGTACTGCTCTCTCTATATCATAATACATAGCGTAGGTAAGTTCACTTACTGGTCTCTCTATATCATAATACATAGCGTAGGTAAGTTCACGTACTGGTCTCTCTAGATCATAATATGTGGGGTAGGTAAGTTCACATACTGGTATCTCTATATCATAATTTATCAGGTAGTTAAGTTCACGTACCAGTCTCTCTATGTCATAATATATAGGGTAGGTAAGTTCACGTACTGGTCCCACTATATCATAACATATAGGGTAGGTAAGTTCACGTACTGCTCTCTCTATATCATAATATATAGTATAGGTAAGTTCACGTACTGGTCCCACTATATCATAATATATAGTATAGGTAAGTTCACGTACTGCCGTCTCTATATCATAATATATAGTATGGTAAGTTCACGTACTTGTCTCTCTATATCATAATATATAGGGTAGGTAAGTTACTGGTCTCTTTATATCATAATACATAGGATAGGTAAGTTCACGTATTGCTCTCTCTATGTCATAGTATATAGGGTAGGTAAGTTCACTTACTGCCCTCTCTATATCATAATACATAGCGTAGGTAAATTCACTTACTGCCCTCTCTATATCATAATACATAGTATAGGTAAGTTCACGTGCTGCTCTCTCTATATCATAATATATAGTATAGGTAAGTTCACGTACTGGTCCCAATATATCATAATATATAGTGTAGGTATGTTCACGTACCGGTCCCAATATATCATAAAACATAGTATAGGTAAGTTCACGTACTGGTCTCTCTATATCATAATATATAGTATAGGTAAGTTCACGTACTGCCCTCTCTATATCATAATATATAGTATAGGTAAGTTCACGTACTGCCCTCTCTATATCATAATATATAGTATAGGTAGGTTCACGTACTGCCCTCTCTATATCATAATATATAGTATAGGTAAGTTCACTTACTGACCTCTCTATATCATAATATATAGTATAGGTAGGTTCACGTACTGCCCTCTCTATATCATAATATATAGTATAGGTAGGTTCACGTACTGCCCTCTCTATATCATAATATATAGTATAGGTAGGTTCACGTACTGCCCTCTCTATATCATAATATATAGTATAGGTAAGTTCACGTACTGCCCTCTCTATATCATAATATATAGTATAGGTAGGTTCACGTACTGCCCTCTCTATATCATAATATATAGTATAGGTAGGTTCACGTACTGCCCTCTCTATATCATAATATATAGTATAGGTAAGTTCACTTACTGACCTCTCTATATCATAATATATAGTATAGGTAGGTTCACGTACTGCCCTCTATATCATAATATATAGTATAGGTAGGTTCACGTACTGCCCTCTCTATATCATAATATATAGTATAGGTAGGTTCACGTACTGCCCTATCTATATAATAATATATAGTATAGGTAAGTTCACTCACTGCCCTCTCTATATCATAATATATAGTATAGTTAGGTTCACGTACTGCCCTCTCTATATCATAATATATAGTATAGGTAGGTTCACGTACTGCCCTCTCTATATCATAATATATAGTATAGGTAGGTTGACGTACTGCCCTCCCTATATCATAATATATAGTATAGGTAGGTTCACGTACTGCCCTCTCTATATCATAATATATAGTATAGGTAAGTTCACTTACTGACCTCTATATATCATAATATATATTATAGGTAGGTTCACGTACTGCCCTCTCTATATCATAATATATAGTATAGGTAGGTTCACGTACTGCCCTCTCTATATCATAATATATAGTATAGGTAGGTTCTCGTACTGCCCTCTCTATATCATAATATATAGTATAGGTAGGTTCACGTACTGCCCTCTCTATATCATAATATATAGTATTGGTAGGTTCACGTACTGCCCTCTCTATATCATAATATATAGTATAGGTAGGTTCACGTACTGCCCTCTCTATATCATAATATATAGTATAGGTAGGTTCACGTACT
>JAVTVY010009746.1:0-43820 GCA_036873755.1 Hanleya hanleyi
GACGGCCATGTAGGCCGAATCTGTATCCATTTCCATGAGTTGCCAGTCTGAGGAGTTAAAATAGACACCCATAAAGTCATAAAGAAACTGCAACATCCTCAGCTTGGCCACCTGATAGACCATACACCCAATTTGCAGGGGTAAATTGTACCGGATAGTCTTCTTGGCTGAAGTGACTTCATAGGTGTCGTCATCGATGACCTCCACGGACCGAAACAGCGGGGAATTCACTTTTTTGCGGGCTTGGGCAGTATTGCAAATGTCCACGTTGACGTGCTTATCCTGGTTCGTTACCGTTTTTCCATAATAACCATTGCCAGTGAGTTTCCAAGATTCAGCGATCATGGCCTGATTCGGGTATTCATCACCTTGACGACGGGCCGATGTGACGAGGTCCGCATTCTCCGCAAAACAAGCCTCGGGGACGTACTGTAGGACTTGATAGATTTGAGTAATTTCCAATCCGTGGTTCATGTACCACTGCAGTAAGGGCGTGCCCAACAAGATTTTCTCGGCCCACATACTGCCAATCAACATACGGCGAGGTTGAGACAAACACTCGTGTTGCTCTGCGTAGGCGCCCATGGTCTCTCCAATATCAGCCCGACCCACCAGCGTGTTCTTAAAGATGGGCGGACACTGGGCGAAGAGAGGCTTGAGAGTGTCGGGAACATGCAGGTCGCATTCTACAAAGCCGTAGAGCTGCCTCGAACGAATGGCGTCCAACATCTGGGTAGACTGAGCAGTCGCCGACGACTCAAGGGGTACTCTCGTTCTTTTAGGAACCGTTGTAAATGAGGCCGGGCCTGGCACATCGTGTGAAATTCACATTCCCACATTTCAATGAGCTGGAATCCTCGCTCTTTGATATAATCCCCGTTGGCCACCACTTCTTCCCTTAATTCTTCAGGTGTTTTCCCACGGCGCGCATTAAAGCGGCCCGCGCTGAAATGGCATTCGTGACCGTGCCAGTAACACCCGTAAAACTGGAACACGGTCGGTGTTCCTTGTACAAGGGCAAACCCATCGACGGGGAGACGGCGATCTCCTATCCGCTTCTCTGTGGCGTTGGTCTGGTGTCGTATATAAATTCCCCGTCGATAGGCTTCCCAGTCCAACCACTGGTCGGCAAGATGTTTATAAGGTGTCCGTTGCGGTGTAAAATGCCGTCCTTCCGCTAACCAACGTGTATAATGACCACTGGGCATGGGTTGGGCGAGAGACCACAGGTACAAGGCATTGGCGTCAAAGCCGATGATTTTGGCACAGGGTTTGCCACTGGGCAGAGTCGTCACATCTTTCTCGTGGTAGCGGTGGAAAATAAGACTCGGGCCACCCACAATGTTTTCTTTTAGACAATCATGCATATCCTTGTCCTTTTGTTGAATGAGTGAAAAGTAGGTAGAACAGTCTTGAAAGAGATGACGAAGCGCCAGGCCCGGTAAACTCAGGCACTCTTTAAAGATGTCCACGTGCATCTGGCGACGGAAAAGTTGTACCATTTTTTCCGACGCTTCCAGAAAGGGGACCACATCTAAATTGTTATACCACACCAGGAAATCTCTCAACGTGTGCATATGTTCATCGTTCCATACTTGTTGGAGTTCCATGTAGGTGGCCTCGGGCAGAGCTTCTCCTTTCAGGTCATTGTAAAACGCTTCCCGGAGTGGTAACTGGGTGTCTTCCAAGCGGTCCAGACTCGTCATATAGGTGTAAGGGAAGTAACCTTTGGTTTGTGCACAGTTATAGGCCTTGACCCACTGATCATAGCTACAATTAGGAGCTAAATAGTTCCGTACATCCAGGAAATGCAGTGATGTGGTAGTGAGGGGCATATGATTATTGATCTTCTTGATCACCGACTTGAGGGTATCGGACTGGGCCAAGTAAGGGTAGAGAAATTCCTTCACCATGTTCAAGTCGTATCGTCCCGAATTGAAGCCAAGCACCGGTAACTGACTTAGGTATTGTAGAAACCGTAACTTCAATTTCTCTGCATACGGTTTAGGTAGAGGAACATCCTGCGACTGCAGGGGCTGCGACTGCACAGGCTCGGACTCGCACTCGGACTCGGACTCTTTATTGTCGCTGAACGATACATCGGGTATAGGAATACGTTCGGCCAGCTGGTCGAGTACGTCCTGGAACTTGTCGACCAACAATGCCGTACTGGCCGCACTGACTTGCTCTAAATACTCCATCATGCGGGTGATCAACTCATGGGAGTCCCCCGTGGACACGAAACACACCGGAGCAGCGTCATAGCCGGGTACGTTGCTGGAAATACTGACACTCAGAGGAATATGGCGCTGCGTCCACTGCGTTTTCGCTGAAAATAGGTCCATGGGTTCCAACAGGGCCTCGAAATCATAACACGCCCGGTAGGGAAAATAACGGTCCTCTTCCGGTATGATGATACCCTCATCGGCTAGTTCCTCGAAAATAGTAGGCGTATTATGATACACTCCACCCGGATATACGCGCTTGACACTGTTGTCACAGATTTTCTCGTGGCGATGTAAGTCGTAGGAACGGTCAAACACCCGATGGCATTGGACACAACTGTAGGACTGAGCGTACAGACTCATATCGTAGATAAGGGAAAAATGACTCACGCCATTGTCGTCGAACACATTGACTTTCATCGTAGCAGCATACCGTTCTGAAGACCGATGCACCAATTCAGCCACAAATGTGTCGTCATCCTCCCGTAGTAAACGATACACAAAGATATTGACGTTGAACAGGGACTCCACGACATCCAAATGCTTGAAGGGGACACCTCGGAAGTGTCGCGCGTCCATATCTTGTTGCTCTAGATACTGTTCCCAATACCTCTCGGCCACTCGGTCACAAGCCTTGGGGTTACATCCGTCCAGATGCACGGCCAAACACCGAAACAGACATTTCCGGTCTTTGTAGGGTCCATGCACCCCTGTTGTTAATGCATACAGGCCGGGTCGACGAAGCAACCACGGGGAAAGTAGTACAGGAGTACCGATAGGCTGATCTCTCATTTTCGTGACGAAAAATGTGACGTTAGTCACCATTTCCACAAACCATTGGGTATTGGGGCGTTGCAACCGAGCCCATTCCAATGGATCCAACGTAGTCAATTGGTCGAGAAGTGGCTGCAGAGAAATAGCATCCGTCACCGTGAACGGCTGATCAAACACATAGGTATTATTACTGGGATAATAATATCGCAGCTGGTCCGTCTCCTTGTGCCGTAAAATGTATCCAAAAGTGATATTCAACTTGAACGCTGTCACCTGATCTTTGAAAATGTTCTCGGCATAGGTAGATAGATACGTGAGATCCTCCAGTCGAAAATTGTACAAGTCCAAAAGACGTCGGTTACGGTGGAAACAATGGCGTATGGTGGGCCAGTGACGTTGATAAATGGCCCTGACATGCTCGTCTTCAGGCAAGACTTCAACCAGCGGTGCTGCTGGGTCCAAGGGAAACTCTTCTCCACGTCTCATGCTTTTTTCGTCTCATACAAGCGGATAGGCAGGCAGACAGGCAGGCAGGCAGGTCAGGTAAGTCAGATTGAATACACCCCTACCCTAAAAATTGACTCCTTTTATACGTTTTTTCTACAGGCCACCATCTTGTCCCACCTCCCACACACTAAAACCCGCCGCCATCTTGTCCCACCTCCCACACGACACACTAAAACAGGCCACCATCTTGTCCCACCTCCCACACAACACACTAAAACAGGCCGCCATCTTGGCACACCTCCCACACAAATACCGGCCGCCATCTTGTCCCACCTCCCACACGACACACTAAAACAGGCCGCCATCTTGTCCCACCTCCCACACCACACTAAAACCGGCCGCCATCTTGTCCCACCTCCCACACGACACACAAACAGGCCGCCATCTTGTCCCACCTCCCACACAACACACTAAAACAGGCCGCCATCTTGTCCCACCTCCCACACGACACAAAAAACCAGCCGCCATCTTAACCCACCTCCCACACGACACACAAACAGGCCGCCATCTTGTCCCACCTCCCACACGACACACAAACAGGCCGCCATCTTGTCCCACCTCCCACACGACACACAAACAGGCCGCCATCTTGTCCCACCTCCCACACGACACAAAAAACCAGCCGCCATCTTGTCCCACCTCCCACACGACACACAAACAGGCCGCCATCTTGTCCCACCTCCCACCACACAGGCCACGCCCCCTCATCACGCATGCGCACCCCCTCAATTGTGACGTCAAAACACACAAATTGACCTCTATGACCTCTACATCCGGGGGGAATGTTCCTCCATTTGCGCTTTGTATACTACTGGCCATCAGCATCATCATCAACAAAATCGTCTTCATTGCCGGGTGGGTCGCTGAAAACGTTATCTAGTCTACCCAAGTCTCTCGAAGACATCTTTGTTAGGAGGTTTCAACACACAGGCTGTTCGTTCGATACTCATATGGACCGGGTCATTGACCAGAGATCTTACACCCGTGAATAATTTGAATTCTGGTCACGTGAAGATCTATCGTCACATTCGAGGAACCAGTGCATTGTGCACTCTTTTTTTCCGCTTCGATATCGAGCACCTGGAAACGTTTGTCTGCGTTCGTCTACAGCTCACGTTGTATGGGGGTTTTAAATCGACGAACAGACATCTGTAGGGGCGATTCACAGCTCAGTGAAAAGTTTGCATAAAATAGTCCACGTTCTGAGGATCAATCCCTCTCTCGAAGTTCCGGGTTTGATATTTGTCGATAGGGTTGTTGAAGAGGACGAAGTAATAACAGTTTAAGGCAACATCCCTGAGCGCCTTACCTTGCGTGAAGAGATTCGTGGTAAAATAGATGACGAAAAGATTGCGATGATGGGACTCTTTGGTGAATAGGTCCGCGATTTTCGAAGTTTCCTTGGTCACGCCCATCAGGTCATCGAGTACATGTTGATCTGTGCGGACTCGAAATAATACGGCTCATCTTTATCCCGAGGAATTCTGGGAACGAAGCTCACGTTGTTTAATCGCTTACTCTCGCAGGCGCTCTGCCATTGGCTATGAATACAAGCGTCTAGTCCGTCATTCAATATTCAGCCCTCATCTTTCAAAGAATTTCCGCATCCATAATCCCAAGACCTAATTAAAAAAATAACATTAGCACCAACCAAAAAAAAAAAAAAAACCCCGAAAAAAAACCCCCACACACCATAATAGTAAACATAAACATAGGCAAGTGTCCTACAATAGAAAAGCGGTCAACATTTTTCAATAATACCGGCGAGACATCACGATGTTCCAAAAATATCAACCATACGATGCGTCTCGAAACGGGTCATCACCCAGGACGTTTTTGCACACGAGGACGGACCACTCGCTGTCATTGTATATAGGGATGGTCTGCAACTCTCGTCTGAGACGAAGGTGACGATCCCCTTCTTCGCGCGCACGTTGAACTTGTACGTTATCTGGACTCTTTGCGTGGGTTGACACTCATTTACGTGATTTTTACCTCCGTCGATCAGACGGAGGTCTAGGAGCGCAACGTGAAATCTCCCGCCAAATAATTGTCATATGGGGAACCCACGACTCGTGTGATTTCCAATAGGGATTGCCATGTTTTCCGACGAAATTTTGAAAAGTTTCTGGACACAAATGAATGCTTACGTCACAAAAGGTGTGTATCCTTTGCAGCGCTTCCACCGGGTCTCTTTATTCGAGGGTACTAAATTCGCGCGTGTACTTATAGCTTCGCGCTGGTACAGATGGCCGGTATGCGACGAAGACAAACCTGCGCTTTCATAAAAAGTAAATTTTCACGAAAGAAAAACTCGCATTCCAGATAGTATAATTGGAAACTTCCTCGAGAATCTCTGAATCGGCAAAAAGATAAAGGACGAGTGTCATTCACCAGGATGCGAGTCGGAAGTGAGAAGTCAAATTCAAAGTCAGAGGTCAAAAACGTAAAACTCCGAAGAACTCTCTCGGCTTTTTCTTTTCTTTTTTTTTAGTTGGGGGGGGGGAGGGTTGGGGAGATAGCGACTGAAAAAATATATCTTCCCATGCTTCAATCGTTATCTGTGAATCCGATCAACAACCTAGCCGGACAATCTGTCAAAAATTATCCGTCGTCTGGGTAAGGTTGAAGGGTAATCGGAAGCTCGAACTGTGATACAGGCAAAAACTGTTGTTGTAGTCTGGAAAAATAACTGGCATGCACTCTATGGAGAAGGGCCTCGTGAGGCACAAAGTGCAATTTTTTGTTGTTGTTTATCTGCAAATACGCTCAACTCGATGGGTATCTTTCACTTGTTCTCACAGTTGCCTGGCCTGTGTGATATTGGGTGGTCGAAGTCTACGTATAGTTTTTTTCAATAAATTATGGAAATTAATATAAACATATATACAGATATTTTTTTAAATAGATTTTTTTATAAGTGTATTTCTCTTTCATCTTTGGCTCAATTAAAGTCATTCTCTAAAATGTGAAGCCGAGTTAATACAGTTTTTAATTATCTACCAAACCCTGTCCTCTATGACATAGAATAAAAGAGAAGTTGGGAATAGAACCGCTCAACACAGTCATTTCTAAACATCAAGTTGTACATAAGTATTTTTACTTACTCTGTACAAGCTGAGGGCATTTTTGTGGCTTTTGAAAATTTTGAGATTTTTGCGAGTCTGTCCATATTTAACTAAGCGACGTCCAAGCGAGCTAATGTACGCGCGTTATATTCATATCAAGTATGGTGCGGCTTGTGTTCAATGAGGCTTGGAATGTTTATACAATTAATTTTCTTCTCACTGTTACACAATAAATATTTGCTGCGTGGAATCCAGTCATTTGTTCCATAGGGGCAATATTCTCATCAGCCATCACCATTCAATGTGAATGTGATACATGTACAAGTCCATGGTCATTGATACAGTAAGGTGAAGGCGAAGGTGACCTGTAACACCAGTATACAAAATTATACCGAGCGCATTGAATCCTCATCATATGATGTTGAGACAGATCAGAACGAAGTGTCGGTAAAATCAGGTGTGTTTTGAAGAGCATTCTCTCATCAATGATGATGCTATACTGTACACATACAAAATATGAAGTGTTGCTGTGTTGGGCCTATAGCACAAAATCACAAGCAAGTTGGTACAACTAGGCACACGGTGTCTCATTTCTGCCGCTAACGTGTCGATTTGGGTGAGGGGATCCTCTCAGGGGGAGGTGGGGGTGGGATGGGGCCTAATGTCTCAAGCACTTTTCCAGGTTTTCCATCAATATACTCTATTCCATACCCCAATATTTCAAGCACGTCAAATCAAACAAAAATTATTTGCTGGGAATGTGACTTTCAGATCCCTGTCTGGACATGCTAGTGAGGAACCCTCAATCCCAGATTAATTACCATTGATGAAGCTAACGTCCAACAAATGCAAAATTGAGCTTGGCATCCGGCCGTATGTTATTCAGTGATGTATTACGCTACGGACCCTGTTGCCTCGACGGAGGTCTTTGCGCTCATCCAGCGCTTGTTATGTATAGAAATCAGTCTACGTAAATTAGATGGCTCGGAAAATGACTCGTCTCCTCTGACACCCGTCGCATATTGAAGCCTCATCGTTGTAAGTGGTGTTTATATGCAATAGCTTGGAACTCGGAGATAGGACAGTTAAGAGGAACAGTTGGGAGCTCTGGGTTGGTCTGGGATAGGACAGTTGAGAGTTCGGGGCTCTTTTCGAATCAAAATTTAACCAGTGTAATCAAGATATAAAGGGAACATGGAAAGTGCTTAACCTGCTGATAAATCGTAAGAAAGGGTCAACAAAATCCAATTCGTTTATCATCGATGGTAAAGAAGAAACCGATAATTATACGATTGCAAATAAATTTAATGAATATTTTGGTACAATTGCAGCTAACTTAGACGCAAAAATACCTGATGTTGCACCAGTATTTAGTGAATATCTTGGACCATCCATAGCTGAAAATTTTGTATTTAGTTCTGTAAGTCATTCGGACATAAAGGGCATTTTTGTCCTTGAAATCTGCTGCTCCGGGCCTAGATGGAATTCCTATATGTCGGTTGTTAAACTTGTGACAGAGTCTGTCTCAGTGCCTATTGCGCATATTGTCAATTTATCGTTTCGCACCGGCATCGTACCAGACTATTTCAAAACCGCAAAGGTGACTCCAATATTTAAATCCGGTGATTCGACAGCTGTCAATAATTACAGGCCAATATCTGTTCTGCCATGTTTAAGTAAGATTCTTGAGAAGCTTGTGGTTAACATGATGACAGATTTTCTAGACTGTAACGATGTTATTGCCAATGAACAATATGGATTCAGGCGTAATCATTCAACTTCCATGGCAGCAATCTCTCTTTATGATAACCTGGTAGGTGCTAAGGAATCAAAAAATTACAGTGTGGTCACATTCCTGGATTTATCCAAGGCATTTGACACCGTTAACCACAATATATTACTATCTAAACTTCACCACTATGGCTTTCGGGGCTTGAGTAAAATTGGGTGAAAAGTTATTTATCGAACAGATCACAATGCGTGTCTTTCAATAATGTTTTATCTTCTCCTACGTCTGTCGCATGTGGAGTCCCTCAAGGATCAATCCTTGGCCCACTCCTCTTTCTGTTATATGTCAATGATATAGCCAATACATCTGATCTATTACAGATAATTCTTTTTGCCGACGATACTAGCGTCGTATATTCATCGGAAAATCTTGATGAAACAGTAAAAACTATGTCTCTGGAACTAGAAAATCTCTATCTATGGTTCTGTGCTAATCGATTATCTCTCAATATCGACAAAACTAAATACATGATAATCGAGCCTAATAATAGAATACGACATATAAGTTTAACGCTGTCTATATCAGGTCAAGAGATCGAATTGGTCAATACATTTAAATTTCTTGGGATATTTTTAAATAATAAATTAAACTGGACAAATCATATAGACTATATTTGTAAAAAAGTTGCTAGGAATACAGGTATTATAAATCATGTAAAACACTCGGTGAACAAGAAAACACTGTTTCTCTTATACCATTCTTTGATTTATCCCTATTTGGCATACTGTAATATCCTATGGGGTAATACGTATGTAACACACTTAAACCCACTCACTGTACTCCAGAAGCGTGTTATCCGAATTTCACTTTGTCAAACAAACTTGAAGATACACTGCCGCTATTCCAAAAACTAAATATTCTCCCATTACCTCAGCTGAACCGATTTCTATCTCTTACTTTTGTCCATAAATGCCTGCTTCATCCTGAGACTACACCTATCCCATTTCACAATTATTTCACAAGATTAACTGCAATCCATAACTACGCAACTAGGAGTCAGCAGATAAATCTATATAGGCCTCTATACTCATCCAGCTTATCATTTTATACAATAAAATTAATGGGACCACGGGAATGGAACAAGCTACCCACGTCACTAAAAACCATTATGTCAACTTCCTTGTTTAAATCAAGACTTAAAACCAATTTAATTGAATCACTATAACCCATTTCCACGTTTTAACGTTGTAATGTATGCTGCGTGGGTTATAGACAAACAACTGAACACATCGCCATCTTGGAACTAGGATATTGCGCAATGCTTTATAACCGACATGTTACATTCCAGAGGGAGTTATCTCCCATGGACCGACAGCACCTTTGAAGGTAGGCGGGTGTATGTTGGTGTAAATACACTACAGTCCTTCTCACTTAGATTTAGAGTCATGTGAATTTGTTATATCCATAGTCCATAGTTTTATCTCAACAATAATTCCAAATGAACTGATTGTCATTGAATGAAATAATTGTCACTGTGCTTCATGCACAAACTGTCATGATGAATAAAGTCTTCAATCAATAAATCACCAGTTGCCTTACGAATTCTCTTGATAGTTCGCGTAAATTCTCCTTGCCAGTGCAACAATAAAACTTCAGAACATTAACCATTAACACGACGTGTCTCCCTGTCGACAAATACGGAACAGATAGAAAAATATATTTAGAGTCACTGAATCTTTTTCTCTTGTCGACACTAAGATGGGACATTACATTTAGAGTCATTATAGATTCAATTTATCAGGAGCTTTGTGGTCACGCACAGGGTATCGTCTTCCCATTGGTATAGACACACGTCCTGGGACTGGGTTACTTCCATTGGGCTTCGATGACACATTTCGTTCAGTTGAGTTTACTTCTGGTCTTACAGGCTCCACGCCTTCTGTACTATCAGTAGTTGGATTGGAAGGCGTTGTGTCCAATGGAGCATTGTCAGTCGTACTGTGATCAGTGGGTTTGTCACCTTGCGGGATTTTGTCTGGAAGTACTCGGCTCTCAGCACTCGCATTCGGAGGAACAGTACGGGATTTCAGGAGATGGTCTACATGACAGTAACGCGTCTGGGAGCCCACTCTTACCATGTAGGTCCTGGGACCGAGACCCCTCGCGACAATTCCAGGGATCCATTTCTCTACTTTGGACCCTCTGAAATTTCTCACCTGGACCTTCTCACCCTTAGAAAATTCGCGTAGTTTCACACCTTGACTGTCATGGAACTGTTTCTGTTTTTCCTGGTGATTCTCTACCGTTTTTGTCAAATTTGGTTTCAGCAAAGAGAATCTGGTTCTCAGTTGGCGCTTCAGAAATAGTTCAGCTGGCGGAACACCAGTTACAGCATGAGGAGTTGTCCGGTAGTTTAACAAAAAAATTGCCAGTCTCTGGTTCAGTGACAAATGTCGTTTGTTAAACTCTGCTTCCAGAACTTGTTTCTCGAGAGCCCGTTTCAGGGTCTGGACTGAACGCTCCGCTTGCCCATTACTTTGTGGGTGATGGGGGGGACAAGTGTGTGTTTTATTCCATTTAGCTTCATGAATTGTTCCATTTCGGCGGATGCGAACTGGGGTCCATTATCGCAAACTATTTCCTCTGGAAGTCCATGGGAAGCGAACAGATTTCTGAGTACTTCAATGGTTTTTGTTGAAGTTGTAGAAGTCATGGACTTCACCTCCGGCCATTTAGAGAAACTGTCCACCACAACCAGGAACATTTGGTTATTTTTCTCTGCAAAATCCAAATGTACACGTTCCCAAATTCGGGATGGAAACCGCCATGGATGAAGTGGTGCTTCTGCAGGGGCATTTCGAACCAACTGACAAACGTCGCAGCCATTGACAATGTTCTCAATTTCCTGGTCAATTCCAGGAAACCACAGGTAAGTCCTGGCCATAGCCTTCATCCTCACAATTCCTGGATGGTTCTCATGGAGTTCATACAGGAGACGGTCTTGGTACTTCGGAGGAATCACCACTCTCATACCCCAGAGCAGACATCCTTGGTCAACAGACAGCTGTTCCTTTCTTCGAGCGTACGGCGTCAAGGCGGGATCCTGCTGGAAGTTCATCCATCCATTGAGTGTGTTTTCCAGAACCTTGGATAAAATGGGATCCTTCCGGGTTTCCTCACTGATGTCTTTCGCCGACACCGGTAAATCTTCAAGATTTGTGAAGTAGTTGATCTTGGCTTCAGATGCTAGTTTTGAATCCTCCCAAGGTAACCGCGAGAGAGCATCGGCATTCGCATGGTCTGCTGACTTGCGATATCTGATTTCGTACTGGTGTGCTTGCAGAATCAACGACCATCTCTGCAGTCGCAGTGCAGCTAAGGTCGGTACACCCGTTTTGGGTCCAAAGATTTTGGTCAGTGGTTGGTGGTCTGTGATTAGCGTGAACTTTCTCCCATATACATATTTGTGGAACTTGCGCACACCAAAAATGATGGCAAGGCTCTCCCTTTCAATTTGTGCGTAGTTTTTCTCGCTGTCCGTTAATGTTCGTGATGCAAAAGCAATCGGCCGCTCTTCTCCATTCTCCATGATGTGTGAAATGACAGCACCAATGCCGTAAGGAGAAGCATCACACGCTAAGCTCATGGGTTTCGCTGGATCATAGTGCACAAGCACGTTGCTCTCCAAAAGTTGCTGTTTTGCCGATTTGAAGGCTTGAGCACACTCGTCAGTCCACTTCCATTTTCACACCAGCCTTCAAGAGATCATGTAGTGGTTTCAATTTTGTTGACAAGTTTGGTAGGAATTTTCCATAGTAATTCAGTAGACCAAGGAACGACCTCAGTTCCATGAGGTTATGTGGTTCTGGAGCATTGACAATGGCCTCAACTTTCTCTTCAGTTGGATGTAGACCGTCTTGGTCCACACGATGCCCGAGATATTCGACACTCTCTTGGAGAAATCTGCATTTCACCACTTTAGCCTTCACACCATGATCTGCTAATCGCTTGAGGACTTTTTCTAGAGTTTCCAAGTGTTCTTTTTCAGTCCTACCGGTGATCAGGATATCGTCCTGGAAACAAACAACATTATCAATCCCAGCTAGCACTTTATCCATGACCGACTGGAAAATGGCTGGGGCACTGCTAACACCATAGGATAGGCGCTGATACTGGTACAACCCCCTGTGGGTGTTGATGGTCAGGTATTGTTTCGAGTTTTCATCCAGCTCAATCTGCTGATAAGCAGCAGATAAATCAATCTTGCTGAAAAACTTTCCACCTGACAAAGTGGAAAACAAATCCTCGGCTGTTGGGAGTGGATACTGCTCCTCTGCCACGCTTTGATTTATTGTCACTTTATAGTCCCCGCAGATACGAACAGATTTATCTGCCTTTGGCACAACAACAATTGGAGAAGCCCAATCACTATGTTCCACTTTCTTGATCACACCAGTGCTCTCCAGGTGGTCTAATTCCTTCTCGACTTCCTCGCGAAGAGCGTAAGGAATAGGTCTCGGCTTACAATAGATGGGAGTGGCATCTGGCTTCACTCGTATTGTGGCCTTGAAACCCTTGATAGTTCCCAATCCCGGACTGAACACTTCATCGTGATTTTCAAGCATCGTTTCAAGCGGTGATTTTTGTCCAACAGCAAAAATCTCGGCCCAGTTCAACCTGATCTGATGCATCCAATTTCGGCCAAACAAAGGTGGTCTATCACCTTCCACAATCACTAATGGTAGTTGAGCAGATTGCTGACCATAGCTGACTGGAACATGCACCTCTCCCACAACAGGAATTCTATCACCAGTGTAGGCTTTCAGCCTAGTAGAACTGTCCTTTACAGGAATATGAGAGAAGTGTTGTCGATACAATCTCTCAGGTAAAACTGAAACTGTTGCAGCGGTATCAACAGTGAATTTCACAGGTGTTTTGTCCAGTAGAACATCAACAGTTATTTCATCTGTTACCTTGTCTGACTGTGCAGAATAAATGGCGTACAATGTTGTGTCGTCATCAGACTCTGTATCATGGCTCTCTACCAAATGAGCCCTTCCTGGCTGCTGGTCTGATTTTCTTTTCATACAAACTCTGGAAATATGGCCGACAGTTTTACAGTTGTAACAAGTTGCAGATTTGTGCCAACACGAATTTGAGTTGTGATTCCCACCACATCTGAAACAAGCAGGCTTACTGTTAGCTCTAGGCTGATTTGTAGACCGCGTGTTTTGACCAGTAAAACGCTTACGTGGTGGTTTACCTTGAGAACTTACTACACGATTCACTTGTTGAGGCTGTGTTTTCAATGACTGCGTGTTCTCAGCTGCCATTTCCATCGCTAGAGCTATATCAGTTGCTCTCTCCCAGGTTAGCTCTTTCTCAGCCAGCAATTTGCGTTGAATAGTTTCATTTCGGAGGCCCCAAACAAGTTTATCCCTTAATGTGTCCTTCAGTGAGTGTCCATAATCACATGTTTTGCTCAGCTTCTTCAAGGAAACAATAAACTCTGCCACAGTTTCTGTGTCACCTTGTGTTTTCTTATTGAATTTAAACCGTTCTGCTATGACATTTCGCTGCGGTTTGTAATATTCTGCCAACAATCCAGTCAGTTCATCATACGTTTTGTCAGAAACATCATCTGGAATCACTAGTGAGGTCAAAAGTTCAAAAGCTTGAGATCCTATTGTGGCCAAGAAAACATTTTTTTGTTTCTCCCTTTTGACCTCATTTGCTGCCATCCATATTTCTACTCGCTTCTGGTAGTTTGCCCAATCCTCATTACTGGGATTAAATTCCGAAACATGTCCAATCAATGCAGCTGCCATGCTGGAGAGATGTACGTTAAATAAATGTTTTGTTTAACACAGTGTGTCCGTTCAACAAAGTAATTTGAGACCAATGTTCATTCCTTCCAATTTCACACTTGGCCCCGAACTCCTATTTTGTTCACTACTCAGTCAAAATCCTGGCAAAGCGCTGTGGTATCAAACAGCACCTAGTTTTCGTGTATAGTATTTCCGTAGATACAAAAGCATGAATACAGCATTCAATATTTCGTTCAAACCAATGTTGCGAAATGTACATGTATCTCAGTTTTCTTTTACGTGCGTTACAGTTCCATATTTCGTGGCAAAATACAAAGTTTTTCATTTACCGACGTTTACTCACTGTGTCTCCTTTGAAGGGGTTCAACTACAGCCGCCAGGCAAATACACAGGAAACGGCGGGATCCTAGAACACTGCGACGTTTCATTATAATTCAGTTTAGTCTTCATTTAGCACCAACTGCCCGTGTCATGGATAAGAATATATATATATATATACACACAAACAATTACTAATTTTATATCTCAGATCAGCTTAACTTTACTTTTCCTGGGATAGAGCAAGCCCCTTGGGGTTTTATTCCCGCCGCAATTAATATGTTTACTTTTGTAAATCAACTGTGTAATTGGTGAATAAAATTTCATTCATTCATTCATATCTGGGAGCTCGGGGATAGGATAGATGGAAGCTCGGAGCTGGGAGCTCTTGGGGCTCGCAGTTCGGAGCTCTTGGTGCTCGAAGCTCTGTGAGCTCTGAGCTCGGGAGCTCTTGAACAATAACACATAAAATCAACACTGATATACAGTGGTGTTATTTATACTGATAAGTGCAAATCTTACTTTTGATGCGTCGCACGTTAGAATGTCAGAAATTTCGCGTTT
The DNA here is from genome assembly GCA_036873755.1 of Hanleya hanleyi. NCBI lineage: Eukaryota > Metazoa > Mollusca > Polyplacophora > Lepidopleurida > Hanleyidae > Hanleya > Hanleya hanleyi. The sequence goes on from JAVTVY010009746.1 coordinate 15,014, forward strand.
CATTACATTGGGGTGTCTCTCGTTTGTGCACCGTGCGAATGTGTCAGAGTTTGTCACAAAACAAGCAGGTATTTGACACACGGGTGGCAAAGGCATGTGTGTCCAAAGCTTTGTCGATGTCCAGTACGTACTTCTTGAAATTCGACCACATAGGCAGGGACAAGGTCTGCCCGATTTTAGGGCGATACATTGTCATATTTTCATTCGTTTTTCAACGCCGAATATGGACTTTATCTTCCGTACGAAAGAAGTCGTAATGGACATAGACATCGTCACATAACATCAAACGTTCGGCATCGGCTGTTCGCTTAGCGACCATGTCGTCGATAACAACCGCATAGTCTGTCAATTTCACCCATGCAGCCCTCCTGCGTTAAACGCTCAGTCATTATACTGGGCAAAGGATCGGAGTCGTATGGTGTTCCATTTCGGCCATTTTTGCGTCGCGCGTCGCAGACGACGGGAAGGGACGTCGCCCTTCGCGTCGCCCTTCCCGTCGCGTTCTTATAATGTTAAGAGATAGAACGCGACGCGACGTCGCCCTTTTTAAACGCGACGTCGCCCTTCCCGTCTCGCGGCTCGCGTCGCTTTAATCAACACGACGCGATGGGCGACGTCGCTCGCGACGTCGCCCATCCCGTCGCCCTTCCCGTCGCGTTCTTATAATGTTGAGAGATAGAACGCGACGCGACGTCGCTCTGTTTAAACGCGACGTCGCCCTTCCCGTCGCCTTCCGGTATTTTAGGACAAAATCGATATGCGCATGCTTAGGGAGCAGCTATTGCGATGCGGATCGTATGGCGAGGCCGTCATTTCATGAATGATCTCTGCCACTATCGATGAAGAAAATGTCAGCGTAAATGAATAATGCTTATCCTGCATTATCGTATAGCTTTTAAATGGTGTTAAATATTAGTCCATGCTTGGAATGATGCCTGTTATGAAGTTATCTCTCGGAAAGTCTGCAACTCGCTGTGTTGTACTGTACAAATTATATCTTCGCTTCCAAAAAATATACGCAACCCCCACATCCGTACATCGCCTTGAATTTCTCTATTCCCATTGGATTTACGCGTGTATGTGTGTGTGGATTTTCTGTGTGCTTTTATGTGTTTGTGTTTTTCAGTTGTTCTTACAGTATACCTCCTTATGTGACCACATTTACCAGGCCGTTGAAAATATCCTTTTATTTACTGCTGTCCAACAATGTATACCGTTACTTACCTGTCACGTCCATGACGTCCCGACAGATTGTAGTGTAGATCTATAAGCTTTCAATTTAGCCGAGAGAGATAGTCCCATAGCTCTCAAAAAGAAAAAAAAGAAATTATGATGGAATTGAAGTTATTTTGTTTTTTCTACTCTTTCTAAGAACTGACTGAAGAATATTAGTACTTCTGCACTCTTTAAATCGTCCGGCATTTCCACGATCGTTCTAGACGATTGAACTTAAAATTCAGGACGAGTTCTTGGAGGGGGAGCTATACTATGACAGCACAATAAGGCGAGGCTCCAGGATCCCAGATGACTGGAGATGCGTTCTTGGCCTTTCCCAGTGAATAAAACTCAACATTAAAACGCACACGTTGTAACCAGTTTTTTCTTGCTTTTTATGTGTGGGTATTTTCTTTCCAGGGTTATCAAACCTCAAACTTGGTCAACACAAATAACGTTGTGCAAACTAATTAGCTCAGCGACTCATCCAGGTTGTGGTTTTGGAGGGAATACGTGTTTTGTACATTTTGGAGGGAATTTATACAGTAGTTTTGTGGGTTTCGAATCACGGTGACTTGCGGATCACTTTCCTAATGAACGCCTTATATTTCTTGCAATAAAGCATCTGTGTAAATCTTTTCTATTTTTATTGGAACGTCTGTTTCTGTGGACCCAAATAAATGTCGAACAACCGACCTGCGTTGTTTGTTTCTCGGTCAATTCGGCATGGTAATGCTTCCGGTACCACGCAATGGCAAATTCACGCTGGGACAAAAACGCGTGTGATATCTTAAGTGTTGAATCTACGAGAAATAAAATGGCTTTAAGTGGTAATTTCAGTATTTGTTTCAGTGACTGAATCATATTAATGGTCAAACACAATATCTAATGATTTGCGATAACCCTTAACTCGCCAGCATTGTAACATAATGCGACATTAGAGATGTCAATTCCGGATTACGAATTGTGACATTGAAGACTGCACACGGACAAATGTCTCTTGGGCAAAGTTATTGCTTTAGTATAATTTTAAGTCACAGAACGGGATAGTCTTCACCCCAGTGGGTGTGGGATTGGAATAGCGTCATTCTGCGCATGCGGGTATGGAAATAGACATAGGCCTCACGTAGGCATCACATTGATACCTCACTCGACTCAATCAGACCATTAGTGGCCCACCTAGACCCCAAAACGTTCCTTCCAACGCACTTTTCCCACAATTCCTTATCTGCGCATGCGCTGGGGTCGTATGAGGTATCAATGTGAAGCCTATGTGAGGGGACGTCCGCCTGGACTAGTGTCTCGGTCGTTGTCAACATTCTACGTATGCGCAGACAGGGAATTGTGGGAAAAGGATATGGGAAAAGGATATGGAAATAGACGTTTTGAGGTCTGGATGGGCCACTAGTGGTCCTATGGAGTCGTATGAGGGATCAATGTGAAGGATACGTGAGGGGGCATCCGCCTGGACTAGTGTGTCGTTCGTGTTCAACATTCTGCGCATGCGCAGACAGGGAATTGTGGAAAAATGGTATGGACATAGACGTTTTGTGGTCTAGGGGATTCCCTAGTGGGCTGATAGGGTCGAGTGAGGTATCGTTGTGAAGGATAGGTGAGGGGGCATCCGCCTGGACTAGTGTGTCGACCGTTGTCGACATTCTGCGCATGCGCAGACAGGGAATTGTGGGAAAAGTGCATTGGAAGGAACGTTTTGGGGTCTAGGTGGGCCACTAATGGTCTGATTGAGTCGATTGGGGTATCAATGTGATGCCTACGTGAGGCCTACATGTACGTCTATTTCCATACCCTTTGTCTACCGCGCATGCGCAGAATGACGCTATTCCAATCCCACACCCACCCCATTGGATGCTCCCTCACATAGGCTTCACATGGATACATCACTCGACTCCATCGGACCATTAGTGGCTCCCCTAGACCCCAAAACGTCTATTTCCATACCCTTTGTCCACCGCGCATGCGCAGAATGACGATATTTTAACCCCACACCCAGCCCATCAGATGCCCCTTCACGAATGCTTCACATTGATCCCTCATACGACCCAATTGGACCCATTCTCGTCTCGCGAGACTCCCTACTGCGAGAAAGAGTCTCACGGGTAAATGGGAGCCATCCCACCAAAATTTTCACCCGTCTGTATCCGGCTTGTCATTGACCTGCTGACTCCGCCGAGTTAGAAGCGAATTGTTAAACATAACGTGGGCTATATAATTGGGAAATGACTCTTTCCGTTTCGGAGCATATCAATCGCGAACAAATTATTGTCGGTATGTATACTTGGCCGTGAAAGCGAGTTATCTAATACAGGAAGTAGTTCGCACAGTTCCGACCAAGAAAACAATATGGCTGCGCCCATGCCAACTGGCCACGGTGAGAGAGAAACGGGTAATTTCATCGAAGCGCTGGAATTCGTTAAGGGAAAGCTGGGTGTTTGTGTCACCTTGAAAGAAAACAAGTAGAGGCACTGACGGCAGCTTACAACGGCAGAGACTGTATTGCTGTTCTACCTACAGGCTATGGGAAAAGCTTGATATTTCAACTTCTACCATGGGTTCTGCAGAAGCGGCATGGCCTGGATATGCCTATGATAACTTTCGTTGTTTCGCCCCTGAATTCAATAATGCAAGACCAGGTTGTAAGTATTCATTTTAACAATGCTACAATTTTCCTCCTCTATTTATTTGTATCCAACTTTAGCTTCATTCAATCGTACACGTTTTATGGGTTGGGATAAGGCCTACTTATAAAAAAATAAAAAAAAAGATTATAATAATTTTGTGGGAAAAAAACGTTATGAGAAAGGGTGCTTCCCCCCCACCCCCCAACTCAGAAAATCGAGCAAAAATGCAGCCGATGGCGCTGGCATCTGAGATGTACACATTGATCAGCTGTTTCTAATCACATGTGGATTGTTCATCATTTGAATTTGCAATCCAGCCGAGTGGACGTGGGAGGAACTTAGCCTCAGACCTTGACATTTGCTTAGGTGGTAGTCACAAATGTTGATCATAATCGACACACACAAAGGCGCAACCTAGTCATGGTTCACAGTTGTTCAATACGGTACATAATATATCGGATGTCACAGACGACGAGAGGAGATCCCATGATAGAGCAAACGTTTCAGAGCTGTTCGCGTCTTGCTGGTTTCTGACGCCACGTGAACGACCATCTCTGTTTCTAACTGATGTGTACCGTTACTCGCACTTGTTCTCTGAATTGCCTCAGTTAGAATAGTTAAACATACCGTCGGTCACATTTATGGTAAAGCTGGCTGACACTGACAGCCATGTTGTCTGTCAAGCCAGTCACGTGTGTGGTCGTATGATCACTTGGAAAATAGTCCCGGTCGAGCGAGTGATGTCATGCTGCCTCGCTTTGAGATTGGAGATTCAAAAATGTCATCAGTTTACATGAGAGTCGCTTTGGTCTCCCGCGGGTAGACACGGCTCTCTTTGAGAATGAATTGGACCATGCAGCGTATTTGAAGTCTGGGGACTACTTTTTCTCCGCGGAAGCTTTTTCCTGCGAACGCATCACCACCAGACATGACCGCATCACCGCGGAGGAATACAAGGTCAAAGGTTGCCAGACCTATAGTGGTCAAAACTTGGCACACACCCAATGCTGATGCAATCTATAACCTGGTGGCGCCCCCTGTCGGACGCTTCACGGAAATCAAGAGTTACCTCCCTGGAAAATGTGACCATTTTTAGCTTTTAACTACTACTCACCCCCTCCCCCCCCTTCCCCCACCCCACCACACACATATCAAAGATTTCAAAATTAAAGATTTCATTATTAAAATTGGGAAAATATATCTGTGTGTCCTTTCCCCTATTTTCTTTTGTCCAAATATAGATGCTAAATAGATGTCCGATGTCCATTTAGAGAATTTATATATTGTAATCTTGAATATACGAGTAGAATTTGTTCAGCTGTCAGAAGCACGATGGAACGTGTGTGTAACTTTCTTAAAGGTGATACCAAATGACTCTATACTACTTTGCATTAAAACATACCCAGTAGTGTTCCAAACAACAAATTAGTATTTTTTTCTCGAATGATGTCGTCGAAGTGGGTTTTAGGACACGAATAGCACACATGTGGGGGAAAACGTATTGGAGCCGTGACCTCTGGTGCATGACGTCACAACCTGATTACGATTGCGCCCTAAACGTCATAGTCTTTGACGTCGGGCGTTGTTACGAAAGATTCACCCAACTGTGGGAGTTCCAGCATGATGTCGCTGACATTTGACGTCACAACAGGCATTTGAACGAGATCGTAATCAGGTTGTGACGTCACAGGTCAAGCAGTCACAGCTCCCCGGGGCATGAAATTGTTGCACTTTACTGCTGCTATTTCCAACCTTGGGCAGTTTGAAAACATACAAACATGTAAAACAAGTCTATATAATCACCTCTACAACAATTTAGCACAAAAAAGTAGCAGATTTTGAGACCATTTTGTATAACCTTTAAATTTGAATCTGAATTCCATGCAGTATATCAGGTCAGATGGAGAAACATTTTCGACAGGTTTCTATTGAGCCAGGTCCGTCAGGTTCAATCTTAAATGAATGGTGTCGTCCGTGAACAAATAACGAACTATCGAAATCCTGAGAGAATTAATTTAACTAGAGGTTCCGCTTTGACCCTTGAGTTGCCGCTCCGGCATGAAGCCTATGCTGGTTGTTTTTTTGGGCAAAAACATACGTCTCCCCCAACCTCCCACCTTGCCTTGAATGGGCACATAATTTAAGGGAAAGTACTATAAAATGAATGTAGCAATAAGTATCTTAAACAAAGCTGCGTATCTAAAAATATTAATTACAAAGAAGCGATTTTCATTGTATATACATGTACAAGTAGATGAACGGTTGGACGGACATCGGACACAGATGAATGCATGCACACATACACTAAAACCTGATCAAATGCGGGGGCTATCCCAATGAAGCTTCCATCCAAGTTTGGTGAAATTCCATCCAATAGTTCTCAAGGTATCTTGCAGACAAAGCCTGTATATACATGTACAAGCAGATGGACGGACGGACGGACACCGGACGAATGCAGGCACACACACCAAAACCTAGTCAAATGAGGGGGCTATCCTAATGAAGCTTCCATCCAAGTTTGGTGAAATTCTGTTCAGTAGTTCTCCAGATATCTTGCAGACAAGCCCTGTATATACATGTACAAGTAGACGGACGGACGGACACCGGACATGGATGAATGCACGCACACACACCAAAACCTAATCAAATGAGGGGGCTATCCCACTATAGCTTCTATCCAAGGGGAGTGAGATTCCGTCCAGTAGTTCTCAAGATATCTTGCAGACAAGGCCTGTACATACATGTACAAGTAGATGGATGGACAGACGGACACCGGACACGGATGAATGCACGCACATACACCAAAACCTAATCAAATGAGGGGGCTATCCCAATGAAGCTTCCATCCAAGTTTGGTGAAATTCTGTCCAGTAGTTCTCCAGATATCTTGCAGACAAGCCCTGTATATACATGTACAAGTAGATGGACGGACGGACAGACACCGGACATGGACGAATGCACGCACACACACCAAAACATAATCAAATGAGGGGGGCTATCCCACTGAAGCTTCCATCCAAGTGTGGTGAAATTCCGTTCAGTAGTTCTCAAGATATCTTGCAGACAAGGCCTGTATATACATGTACAAGTAGATGGACGGACGGACACCGGACACCGGACACGGATGAACGCATGCACACAAACCAAAACCTAGTCAAATGAGGGGGCTATCCCAATGAAGCTTTCATCCAAGTTTGGTGAAATTCCATCTAGTAGTTCTCCAGATATCTTGCAGACAAGCCCTGTATATACATGTACAAGTAGATGGACGGACGGACGGACACCGGACATGGATGAATGCACGCACACACACCAAAATCTAATCAAATGAGGGGGCTATCCCACTAAAGCTTCCATCCAAGTGGGGTGAAATTCCGTCCAGTAGTTCTCAAGATATCTTGCAGACAAGGCCTGTATATACATGTACAAGTAGATGGACGGACGGACGGACACCGGACACGGATGAATGCACGCACATACACCAAAACCTAATCAAATGAGGGGGCTATCCCAATGAAGCTTCCATCCAAGTTTGGTGAAATTCCATCCAGTAGTTCTCAAGATATCTTGCAGACAAGGCAAGGGGACGGACAGACATCCATCCAGACATCCAGACATCCAACCAGACAGACAGACAGACAGACAGCACAAACACTAGATCTCTCCCCCCAACATAGTTGGGGGAGACATAATTAGTGAGGATAATTTCCGTATATGGCATGGTCCGACAGATCAGGCCGTCGTTGTCTATGAACAATTTCTGCCTCAGTAATGGCAATCCAACAAAGTCCAGGCATGTGATACCATATTTTTCGCCTATTGGGATATTGGTGATAAATGACCACTCAGGCTTTACAAATATATATATATTCCCAGCGGCTGTAACGACCGCTAGATGGCGTGATGCGCTTCTTACCAAAGTGATTCGCAACTGCCCGCGCTGGTGCACTGAGACGGACATGATTTTCTCATTGATTTACAAGTTCGATTGGAGAATTTTATACATACAATTATCGACGACAGATTTTCGTAGAAAATAAGGCCAAGAATCACTCTCAACTCTTAACAACACGAGCACCAGCAGTCTAGATGTAAAAAGCGATTCGGAACTCCCCTATTAACTGTATGCTTAAACATGCCTCGTTTTCGCTGCTTGACCACTTTTCCCTCTGACAAACACGCAGTGGAGAATATGTATTTCACAAACACGTCTATTTTTTGTTTGTCTTGCAAATATTTGGGGGTGGGGGGGGGGGGAGCATGCCCCCCTTGTCTATGGCCATGAGTTAAGGGCAACTTACCCGAACTCCAAGAACTCGTCTTAAATTTGAAGTTCAATTGTCGTCAAACGTCTAGTACGATCGAGGAAATGCCGGATAATTCGAAGAGTGTAGAAAAACTAATATTCTTCAGTCAATTGTTAGAAAGAATAGAGAGAACATAATTCTCACAGTAAGACTTCAATTCCATCATAATTTCTTTTCTTTTTTCTTCTTTTTGAGAGCTATAGGACTATCTCTCTCTGCTAAATTGAAAGCTAAAAGATCTACTACAATCTGTCGGGACGTGACAGGTTGAGTACCGGTATACAGTGTTGGACAGCAGTAAATAAAAAGATATTCTCAACGCCCTGGTCAATGTAGTAACATAAGGAGGTATACTGTAAGGATATCTGAAAAATGAAAACACACAAACACATAAAAGCACACATAAAAGCCACACACACATTCACGCGTGTACGGATGTGGGGGTTGGGCATATCTTTTGGAAGCGAAAATATAATGTGTACAGTACAACACAGCGAGTTACAGACTTTCCGAGAGATAATTTCATAACAGGTATCATTCCAAGAATGGACTAATATTTAACACCGTTTAAAAGCTATACGATAATGCAGGATAAGCATTATTCATTTACGCCGACATTTTCTTCGTCGATAGTGGCAGAGCTCATTCATGAAATGGCGGCCTCACCATACGACCCACATCGCAATAGCTGCTCCTTAAGCATGCGCAGCTCGATTTTGTCCTAAAATACCGGAAGGCGACGGGAAGGGCGACGTCGCTAGCGACGTCGTGGGCGACGTCGCGTTTAAACAGAGCGACGTCGCGTCGCGTTCCATCTCTTAACATTATAAGAACGCGACGGGATGGGCGACGTCGCCCATCGCGTCGTGTTGATTAAAGCGACGCGCGACGGGAAGGGCGACGTCGCGTTTAAAAAGGGCGACGTCGCGTCGCGTTCTATCTCTTAACATTATAAGAACGCGACAGGAAGGGCGACGGGAAATGGCCGAAATGGAACACCATAGAGTCGGCCACATATTTATCCTCGGTAATATCCCATAAGCGTTATCGAGCAATAGCGAAGGTATGATACATCACACCGAGAGAAATAGGGTAATCGTAGTGATGCTTGAAGAGGAATCCATCAAAGGCTTCTCCCACGAGACCCCCAAGTGAATCAACAGGATGCCCTAGGGAGATCATCAGGAGAATCCTCTGGATGCCTTTGATTCTCGTGGGGGAAGAATTCATTGCTGGATTCCCCAATTGTTAGGAATAAATTATGAATGTGAGCAACAACAACAGCAACAACAACAACCACAACAACGATGGGTTGCTACTCTCCACTCCTGTTATCTGTTTTGATGGGAATTCTCATAGTCTGAATTATAATGACTTCGATCAGTTTGGCAAATGTTATCCTTAGATAATGAGAAATTCCCACAAGAATTTAAGCTCAGTATACATGTGCGGAGAGTAACAAACCAGTGTTTTCCTTGGCCTTGATGATCCATCCTTGTACATCCTCGGGGTATGTTGATCCAAGAACTTTGGAACAAAAGCTTCGATACATGATGTGAAATATGACATCGATGGCATGGAAAACCTAAGATTGGTGTGGAATTTACAGTATTTACAGTATACCCATGGTAGACAACAAACAGGCGGAAGGAATGTAAAAAACTTAACGCATGCGCCGAAGATCACGTGGTGGGGGCGATGCAGGGAAATCGTGTGGAAAAACTGCAGAATCATGATGAATCCGTGGGGTATCTTGTGGAGAACCAGGGGGCTCTAACTGCCAGATACCCATTCCGGTATCAGAATGAATCTTCTGGGGAATCGTTCTGAAACCCAGGGGGACCTACCCAATTCAATTCAATTCAATTCAATGTTTATTGTACTGAACACCCTAGACAGGGCAGAGTACATAAAGAACACGAAAGAAGCTTCTAGAAACCCCGTTTGGCATCATGATGAATCCCCTTTTCTCTCAGTGCAAGGCAGCTCGTGTGTGCGGGTTCTGTCAACAAACCGTTGTTTTTTTTAATTATATTTTCATATTGTTTACTTAAAATCTGATTAGTTCTATAAAGTTTCACCCATCGTTGCAACGACAATCAAATTTAAACCCAACGCTCTCATTAGACACGGTCCCAAAAATCCGAGTCCCTGATTCACTCAAGTTGAACGTTAACCTTTCGACCGTTGACCTCTCACCTCCAAACTTTGGCCTTGACCTTCTGGCGTCATCCTTGCACAGATTAGTACCATACCCCATCCCATACTACTAATGCGAATTAAGTCGTGGTACAAAGTAGCATTTTCTATGACACTAAGGAAAAGTTGACGCTTAGCCGAAGATGCCTTTTAATAATTTATATTTCATGCTGATATGGTAACGAAACTTCATAATAAACATTATTGAAAATATGTCATATCATTTTTGTTCTGTTTTATTTTGTTTACTATATTTTCATGTTGTTATTCGCCTTTGGGTTCTCCACCTCATCGTTATGGCGACATTAAAACTTGCACAGTATATTGTGGGAAGGTTTGGTAGTACCTCCCGGAGAACTGTTGAAACCATAGAGCTCGAATAATTGCAGTTATCTTCAGAGATATGTTATAGTATCATTTTATTTAATTTATCCCTCGCCAAAGAAACGTATCATACAAAAACGAATAGAACGCCACCTCCCTTCCTCCTTCCGGTGCATAATATGATTCTCACACCTCCAGTTAATCCGAGTCTGGCCCCGGAAGCCTAATTTTCCACTACACAGGGAATAGGAATACAGCTATCATACTCAAATATTACTCTTTGGGGAAAACAATATAATTCACACAAAGACAATCAAATTCAGATTGTCCCGACTTGACATGGTTAGTAATGCTGGCTGTGACTGTCGAGATTCTTGGGGGATGCCAAACATTTTTTCGTACATTGCCTTAAATATAAAAAAATGAGAGATGTTATGAATATAAACATACCAAATCCAATTTCCTTTCAGGACATCCTCTGGGATAACGAAACATTCTCATATAATACCAATGTCGAAATTTTTCAAGCGGCTCAATAAATGTCAAAGACAATCTGAGATTTAATCTAAGTTAGTGAATAGTGATTCATTTTTTTATTGTTGCATACGAGGAGAATCAACAAATAGTTCGAATTACTAAAGTGACAAGCGATGTAGGATCAGCGTTGCAGAACAAATGTCGTCTGTGTGTGTGTAAACGGGGAAAGGGGTAGTCCGAGATTCCTCCAACGCGTCAGTCACACGACGGATAATTTCTTACAGATTAAAATTGGGCTGATAGTAAAGGGAAATTATTCATAAATAAATAGATGTGAGTTAAGTGTTGTAGGACGGCTGAATATTTTTAAAAAATATTTTTTAATGGGATGAGCTCGCAAAACATGTGGGAGAGTCCCCAGCTAGACAATCTGTCATCAATTACTCGTCGTGTGGCTGAACGGTTAGAGGAAGCTCGGTTTATACTTGGCGTAAGAACGCACAAGACAAAGCCTACAATAGCCTGTCTGAGCTCAACAATGCGTCTAGACGTGACCCTTTTCAGCTGCACAAAAGCCTCAACAAAAGCCTCAACAATGCGTACTTACACCAAGTATCGACCGGATAGACACACCTCCAGGGGTGTAGTAAAACAGATTCAACCATTTTGTCTCGCACTAGTGAAATTCACTCCGGCAAAACAATTATGTAACACATGGCCGTTTCCATGGCACTTTATCTTGATAACGGTATAAATGACGAACGCATTTCAACCGATATGGCATCATTCAAATCGCGTGTATGCATGATGTGTTTATTGCCATTGTACTCATCCGTATTCATTTGTAACATGCGATGTTTCACCATTTGTCGTCAATAATCAGTAGTTTACTATTTTTACATTTATATGAATACGGCCTGCTTCACGTGGTGTACAGGGGTTCGTTGTTATCTCATTTCCCAGCGGGGTTGCGATATGTTTCACACATGGCTGCTATTTTGTATGGTATATAGATTTCTTAACTAGACCCAAATCTGATGAGTATCTCAGATTAAGCGGAAACAATACACGAATGTTGAGAATATATGACCTGACAGCACCCATAAACAATCCATTGAATATCCGTTGCAGTACTAGTAGTAGTAGTAGCAGCAGCAACAGTAGTAGTAGTAGAAGGACTGATCTCTATAGTGAGGGGGGAGACGTGAGGAGAGAAATATGGCGTAAATGCAGCGTAATCTTTAACCGGGAATGTTGATGTGAACCTGGGCCGCATTGTACATAACGATCCTAAGGCTAATCAGCAGGCGTCAGATCCGACATTCAATGTTCAGTCGTCGTCCATGAAAGAATTTCCGAGTCATTAGTGGAATGACCTACAATTCGCATGAGAGTTACCACCAATTCCAATTGTGTATGAAATTAAAATAATAAAAACACGAGATGATTTCGTACAAGAGAGAAGCGGTCAGCAGTTTTCAATGATCTCAGTGAGACATCCCACACTCTGACCTAACTTGTTCCTGGCTGAGTTTGCCCGTTTCACGGAGTGATCCCAGCTTAAAACCATCCGCATTTGTCGCTCAAATTTAGGTCTACTTCAGATCATGCCTAACTCTAAAGACTCTCTCAAACATGGCGGCTCTTGTTGTCAAATCAGCCTAGATCAACCAAACCGGTTATTTTACTACAACCTTATGTGCGGAATAACGAAGGTAAATCAACCTTTTCAATGCGATTATTAGTCAATCGAACGCCGCATTCGTCCACTTTGCTTCACGAGTAAGTTTCTTACACCTCAGTTTGCTCGCCAACGCCCATCGTTACGCCCTAACACCCACCTCAACGCCCTATCTTAACGCCTTAATGCCCCGTCTTAACACATTAATTCCAAATCTTAGCGCCTTAACGCCCTAGCTTAACGCCTAAACGCCCTATCACGAAGCATTGACGCACTGCGAACGGCCAATCACACGCACACATTTTGACCATCAGAGCTTCTGATCTATCTCACTAGGGCATTGGAAAGTTAATCTAGGCGTTGGTGGGCATTACGGTACTCGTGCATGAGCATCAGCCGTCCGCGATGTTCATCCATTAACATCAGATGAGTTACTTGTTTTTAGCTACTCTGTCATCACAGCTCCCGAGCTAGCGTATCTAATTCCGCTTAAGCCAGTGCTAGGGCCGTGTGAATACTTCATAGTCTCCACATGATACTAAGGCCACATCCGAGAATCCACCGTATTCTCGGTTCTGAATGTGAGGTCCCAAGGAAGCTTTCCTGTAGAGTAATATGGTTACTTTTTAGTCGCCCGACGTCGTCAGTTTTCCCACATCTTGCATATCGCTCCAATTTACTGTGTTACATCAATAAACGGAAGCGTATTCCAAAGACGTACACAGTCGACGTTCAACCGTTGACATGGTTTATACATGCTCGGAATGCGAACGCTCATTCAGCAGACACTACGATATGATACGAGAAAAGAAGAATATACATGGGTATATAGACGCCGCGACGCAGGAAGCCGAAGCGGATGCTGAGAGTATACCGTCTGATTCTGAAGGTCCATCTACTAAGAATGATGTAAAGATAGCTGACAGTCTATCCGCTGATACGAAAAGCTTGATCGTTGAGTCAGGGTACGTTTCAGGAAAGCCGTATTGTAGGTGAATACAAGCGTCTAGTTCATCATTCATTATTCAGCCGTCGTCCATTAAAGAATTTCCGCATCCATAACCCAAAGGTTATAGGCTATTAATACTCACACTGAGGCGGAAGAGGACGACGGGTAAGATAACTTATAACAGACGTACATCCAAATGCGCCCCCATATCAGAAAAATATCCATGGCTATCTATGAACAGTATAGCCTGTTGCTTCTTGAAATGAAAGGCGACCCCACATGAAAACCAAGCGTCACTTGGAAAAGGATGTGGGGCTACTTCTCACAGAGGCCCTGAAAATGATGTCAAAATGCGCAAACAGCTGTTCCAGAACTTGGTGCCGTTACAGTATCCTGGACTGCCCAAAGACAAAAGGATATGAGCTACCATGGTCGAAGATTGACACAACTTCAAATGGCGGATTCTGATTGGACAACCGAGAAGCCGAGAATACGTCTAACGCACAAGAGCGAACTGGGGTTCCTTCACATCGAGTGAAGGTTGATATATATCCTTCACTGCGTAATTTATATAGCGATTACCCACAAAAGAGAATATCGTCTATACAGCGTTTGGTGAATGAGAAGGATCAGGCTTTGAAATAATCGGTTTTCGAAAGCGTCTGCATATAGTCATATTCATAAAAGAACACGGTTTAGGTTAGCCAAAATGGGTGCACAATTAATACCCATTAGAATACTAATACGCTGTTGATATATTGTGTTGTCCAATTTCACATAATTCATCCCTAGTATTTATTTTTGTGTAGTTTCACTCAACTATCTTTTGAATATATTTACTGTCTTAATAACGGCAAAATTTAATTTCTGAAATATGAATTTTTAAGAAAAAAATGTGAGATAAATGCTAAAAAATATTTAGTATTACTATTTTTCACGTGGTATTTATTCTTTGGATTGCACAATTTCAATTAATTGGGATGTAGATTCAACAACACCATGTGAAAAGTCAGTGCAGTAAAATCCCAACTGCGCGTACCCAGTCAAATCCAATCTCGACAGATGTTTGCCTGGGCCTGTTTGCCTATGAGTACAGTGGATGGTAACCGCCTGTTCCCGGAGTGGTTTTACATCTGAATTTCGATAGCTGAGCTAGATGTCGATAGCCGTGCATCTTGAACGTGGTTTCGAAATATTGATTCTATTTACAATTTATTTTACCATCCAACAGAGGAAAGAAAAATAAATAAATGAAAACATCGATAATTGGTCAAATATATGCAGAAAATGACTTTAGAATAGATTATGTCAATGTGATGCCAACAGACTGGCCATCTTAAATATTAATCATATTTTATAGTAGACCTCGACCCAAATATAAACTATGTAAAGTTTCATCCTTTACAGCCACAGGGTGCCCCCCCCCCCCCCCCCTCACCTCCCGGCTTTGGTACCCAACCCCTATGCCTGGTCGAGAAATTAATGACACCAGAACATCATTAATGAAATTAATTATGACGAAATAGAGGCATACATGGATCATTTCTATATAGATATTGTTCATATTTATCGATAGATGCATTGTCAACTAGATAAATCATTGATGCAAGCTGTTATATATGTATGATCATGCAGTGTGTATCTCAGTATAATTTAAATAAATGTCTCTGTGTCATGAAACTTCGTCAGGACAGTATAACTTAAAAATAATTTAACCCTATCAAACTCCACCAGAAATACAAAACAAATCCAAGATGCCCAGCATGATGACGTCACAATGACGTCATTTTCAAAAAAGGCATCTTTTGGACTATTTTTCGGTGAGATTTTTCGATTTTTTTTATTTATGTGTTTTCACCGCAAAAATACTGGCTGAAAAATTGGTAAATAATAATCTGATATGAAATAAAATAGGTTTTACCCGCTTTTCCATCCAAAACAAGTTAAAAATATGATGAAATGTCAC
Organism: Hanleya hanleyi; assembly: GCA_036873755.1. Taxonomy (NCBI): domain Eukaryota; kingdom Metazoa; phylum Mollusca; class Polyplacophora; order Lepidopleurida; family Hanleyidae; genus Hanleya; species Hanleya hanleyi. Next base: position 30,771 of record JAVTVY010009746.1, read on the forward strand.
TGAGTATCTGAGACAGATCCCATTGAGTATGGAAGGATCAAACACAGGAAATCCCCGTCCGAAGGACGGATTCTACGTCAGTGACCTATAATTCATACAATTGCATAATAGTGGATATAAACATCGGAAGATTTTATCACGAGAAGAAAATTATTCCTAATAATAGCACCGCATTGTCGTTTAAATATAATTTTCTAAAGCATACATACATAACTCGTCGTGTATAAACAAAAACAGCAGAAAGTTAGGCTATATCCGGATATATACACTCATTAATACCGATGTCGTTCAATCCCTTTGTTATGTCTGGGTGTTTTTGTCATATTTCATCGTATATTCATACGACCGTAATAGACTTGATATCAATCAAACTGAGATGATCAAAGAAAATTACCTGCAAATTGAGCACATTGTCGTGTGTTGATTTGGCTACCTAGCAGCGCGCGGTCATATTAAGGTCGGCGAACACTTCACGGAGGCTCCCTAGAGGGGGCCATCTCACAAACAATGTTTGAGCGTCAAAAATGCGATTTAGTATTTCCCCACTTCTAAATATGTAACATATGACTGATTTATTTCATTTCCCAAAATGAATGAAAGACGAATAAGGACGGTAATTGTATCCTGTATCTATACGTTATTTATAGTTATCCGTTTCCACGTATCAATGCGGTAGAGCCCCATATCCTTAATCAGTCGGCTTGGGCAGGGCATACAACGAATCTAAGGCACGTGACTTATGACGTCAGAGACGGAACCTATCGGTATTTTGCAGTCAACTGTTGCACTTAACGCAATGTAGTCATGGGGGGTAAGTTTGATGGTTGCCACTAAACTACCTGGGGTGTTCCCACGTGTCAGTAGGGGACGTTAACCGGTAAGTCAAAGATAGCTCCATGCTTATTTGGTGATTGGTCTCGTTTCTTTGTTTTACCTACAATCTGCTTATGTAAAAACTGGGATAAATATTACAAAATGTAAATTTATGTGAAATAATATTTTGAATTTTATGCTTTGGTTTCTCTCTATGAAGAGTACAATCTGATAAATGGTATACCAGAGAAATATTCCGTGATATTATTTACGAGTTTATTGAGATTGCCATGTCATTTGTAAAGGGTTATCTCGTTGATAAATTGTTTCGTGTTTCCGGTGATTATTTGTTTATTGGTTATTGTTTATTGATTTACGATTGTCAACCTTATGGGGATGAATTACGATCTGGTTTGGTTTTCAAATCCAAAATGTCATTGTACCAGGCTGGGCTTGGAGTGAAACCTTTCCCAAATATGACTAACAATTATAAAGACGAATATCGGCCTATATGATGAGGGGAAAATACATTTAAAATATCCCACCCCGTTTACAGTGTCACTAATATTGTGAACATGCCGGCACATGTATACATATCACATGTATAAATATATATAATAATAACTATTGTCGTTTTTAATGCCAACGAGGATAAATGATACAATGAATACGTGAAATATAAGAGGATCTGTCAGCAGAGAGTCGAACAAGCCATGGCTTGTCGGATGATGATCCGCTTAACCTTTTATCAGACTGGAGTAAATGTCGCTTACATTAACCGTTGATAGTCACCTGTTAATAGTAAATTGACAGTTCGATACAAAACCCATCAGGTCAATGATGTAAAATCATCAGGGCACATAACAGACGGGAGTACAGTACTCTATATATTACTATGGTTGGTAAGTAAGCAGTATATATTGGTTATGGTCTGTTGACTATGAGATACGTTCAGGTAAATCTATTTCTCTGTTTTTGTCCGTATTACGGATATTCCAGCGCAACGTGCATGAAAGGGTTGTGTGTCAGTGCTTTATTACACTCCGGTACATGGAAATGAGAAAGAGAGAGAAAAAATAATTTTATTTTGCTTAATTGTTAGCAAAACTCATAGGATATAGCTACTTCCCGGAAATTAGGATATGCGTATTGTTATTGTTCGTACTAGGAAATTAGAAACGGTAATACCATCCTGCTGGTGCTAAGTTAAGTCCTCCGTGTTAAGCAGGATTTCCTTGTTAAGCCTCTACGTGATGGCAGAAAATAACTTTTGGGTAATTTTGATGTTATGTTTGACGTTGTGTTACAGGTAATGATATGAGCTGAAGATTAACGGTTACTCGCTATAAAAGATGACAGTTCTGAGGGCGGAGTTGGCCGTCTTCAGGCCGGACTGTTGCACGGAATGTACCGGTAAAACAGAGCAGTTTTCCGAAGATGAACACGATGAGGAAGGTAATGCATTTGCTGAAACGGTTAATATATACAGCAAACTTGAATTTGCGAGGTCGTAGCCAGAAATATATCTCGAGGGGTGGTTCAAAGTCGGTTGATCAAGAGGTTCGCTTATGAGAGAGAGAGAGAGAAAAAAATAATCAAAAAAAAAGAGAAAGGACCTATTTATGAAGAAATATAACATATTTTCCCAATAGGGGAGTTCGCCCCTTTCTCTTTGTTGGCTACGGGCCCGAAGGTAGCATTTAAGGTATATAGCCGGATACCTCGTCCACAGATCGCACGATCAACTTTTGTTGTAAACTTTTACAGCGATTTGCTGTAGTTAAAATGTACAGTAATTATTGATAATTTACAGTAACTATATTGAATGGCGGTGTTTTTCTCAAAATTTACTGTCGTAGTACAGTTTACAGCAAATAGCAGTTTACAGTAAATTACTGTAAAATATATTACAGTGTGAAACTCTAATTCTTGGTGTGCTGAAGGTTTTAAACAACAATGCTCAATTTTGTTCGAAGAAAGGTCCAAACATGTTGTCTGAACAACCATCTCAATGGCCCAGTTGCACATTATTGAGAGAAGAAAGAAGAGCCTGCATGTCTGTTCACGGACCACTTCTATCAGCTGATCACTTGTAATTTCATTTTCCCCTATCTTTTAACACTGGAGACTATCTTAAAATGGCGATAAGTGGCGTAATTGTATACATATGCACAAGCTTCCCAGTATTCAAGCATACCGACACTTTCTTCGAATACGGGGAAAATATAGTACAAAATCATGCCAGCTATCCCCAGTTCAAAATAGTCTCCTGGGTTAAAAGATAGGGGAAAGTGAAATTATACAACCCAGTAGCTGATCAGCTGAAGTCACTGGTCCGTGAACAGACAGGCTCTTCGTTGTTCTCTCAATAATGTGCAACTGAGCTATTCAATAACAGAGAAAAAATAGAGTTTTTGTGCATTAGAAACAGAACGAGACTGGTGACCTCAATTTTTATTTTGTATATGTGCATATACGTACCAGTACTGACTGACAGTATAAGGATATTGTAAGAAATATAGATTTATGTAGGACAGTATTTCGCAATCTTCAGAATATACTCTCCATACAAATCCAATGTAAATATGAAAATAAATTTCTCAAGCTGACCTGTTTCACTATACTGAGTGTAATTGATACACTGAGTCACATATATTAACTGAACTTTTCACGTAACCGGTTAATCCCTTTTAGGATATTTTTACTGATTTATGACATTTCTACATCCGAAATTTGTTTGCAGCTAATAAAACGTAGTTTATATGAGTGATGTGTGACACAAAAAGAGGGCGTAAACCCTCAGCTCAGCACTTATTGAAAAATGTATGTAGGCCAATACCGCAATAATCGATCATTTTGTATCCTCTGTTAGGATATGACAGGACGTGTGTAGATGGTCAAATACTTTCCCTCTCGTTTCGCGTTGGTTATATATCGCCATTATGTTATTATATTTGAAATCTAGACTGTAACACGCCACAGTGTTCGACATTTAGAATCTGAGAGCCTCATACTGACAGGTGGTGACATTTATAATAATTCTGGGTTAATCATCCATGCATGTCGTAATGAAATAATCGACAAGTACTATTTTCATCAATTCTTAGAAAGCACAAGGCTGGTCACTTTTTCAAATAATTTTTTTTTGAGCCGTTGTCTGAATTTTTGACTGGGTTGGCCGCAGATGCCAATACCAAGCACACATTTTTTTTAGCCGTATTTCTCGTCGAAGCAGATTTTGGAGGTTGTCACAATTCAGGGGGAAAGACGTGTGTCACAAAATACAGTCATAATTCCAGTTCTGCTATAATACTCTAAGGTTATATATGTAGATAAAAGATTTATTACGTGCACTCAGATAACACATGCATGTCCCTTTGGAATGTTACTATCCAAGAATTATGACCGATAGAATTTGTTATATGTGGTATAAAGGGACACACATACAAGTATAATTGCTCCATAATTGCATGGCCATTGACCAAGATATTGATTATCTCTTTGAAAATCGCTGCTCTCATCAGAACAATGTCGACACGAGCAAAGCAATGAGGCGTGCCAAGAGATTTCACCGTGGGTGAATGCCCATTAGAGTTTTATAGACAAACATGCATGCTACATATAACTCATCTGATAAGGATTGAAATCTATGCTGACAAATATAGTTTTAGAAGCTTTAATTTACCGTTTACCTGGCTTTTTCTGCGCTCCATTGGATGCCTGATTGGGTATATTGGTATACAGTAATACCAAACAAACATATCACGCAAACTCATGTGCATGATATCGACATTTGCCCCGGTGTAGGAGTACAGGGGGCGGTTATCAACTGTTCCCGGAATAACCGATATAGATGTCGATAGTCGAGCCGTTTGGATGTTGTTTTGACAGACGACCCAGATTAAAAGTCTCCTCAACTTTTTTCTTCGGGAATTTTCACTATATAAATGTCCCGTGAAATAGGATGCTCCACAGAAATTATTACATTCGATGTTATAAATTGGGACAGTGACAGCGATCTGAGTGACGTAACATCAGAGTCGACGTCATTGATAGCTTCACATTTTATCACCACGAAGCTAATGCTTATTTCCACTGAAGAAGGACGTCATTCTCTCTCAACTTAGTCTGGTTCCCTACCAAGTACAACAACAACAACAACAATAGCAGTCTACCCCCAACTCGGACATAATTTTACCTCGACTCCGACGTAAATAATGGCGGCGCCTTACAGTTGGTTAGCGCGATATGAAATACGCTATCGCCGTCCTTTATTGACGATTTCTGTAAAACATGTCAATTCACAAAGGAACTCACAAGGAGGAGAACACAGTCAGCCCGATGATCATTTCTCACACAGCGATACATTGTCAGTTACTGTGTAGGTGTCACTATGAAATTTCGATGGCCAGCCCCCGAAGAATAAAGCCACAGGTGCTCCTGGTTAACTGAAGCTCCGTATTTCGTAATCTAGCGATAGGTAACCGGACACGTTCGAGTGGGGAGAACGGGTTCACGATGGAGTGCCCCCCATACAAGCATCCCGTCATTCAATATTCAGCCGTCGCGCATTAAAGAATTTCCGCGTCCATAATCCAAAGACCTTATTCATATAACAGCATTAGCAGTAAATTCAATGAAAATAGTCTAGTTTCCTACAAGAAAAGTTTTCAACGATGCCGGTGTGATGGATAAGAATGTCATGGTGATTTAGTCAATTTCAGTAAACTCAGATATAATATCACGGAATAGTATATCTGAATTCAGCCCTATATAAATCCCGTGCGAATTTGAAACTACTATTGTTAGCCAATCAGGTGAATAGCTTGTTAAAACAATTTCAAAATCACGCCCACAGTAATTACATACGGTAGCACGTGGTCTAATATATAAACATTATCCTGAAACAGTATCCAAATATGGCATCGTTTCCAGAAAGTGTGCGTGGAAAACCGTAAATATCAAAGAGTTTACTCCCGCCGAAAAGTCTGGCTTTGTTAGAGGTAGAAAATGTCAAAAGATTGTGCCATGCGAAGATGTTAATCTCCGTGAAGTAAACGTCAATCAGAAAGCTAGAAATGGTCGTGATTGGTTTATTATGGGATCTCGTATAGAATATCGGCGAATATTTCGAACGAAGTTTTCATAGCGTTACGTCTAGATGGTACTCCCCTGTTTTACCATCTTTGGTGTACCTAGATTTGGTGATTAGTGTCCCTTTTCATATCCTTTTCTATTGCAATCAAGGACGGGCACTTCTCCCCAATTCCGTATCGTTGATCAGTATTCTTAATGCATGTGATTTTCATATTAAAGTCTAGAGAGTGATGTATCTCAGTCACGCTTTGATTGTGACCGTTCATATGAACATAATGCGTATCTTGATGTACATGGGTTCATATGGCTACTATAGCCTCGGGTTAGATCTCACTACATGTAAACTATTTCTGCCCGCGCTCCCTTTTCAGTGACTATTATTAACAATGCAGAATGAAGCCATTCATAAAGTAATGTGCCCTGAATCAAGTAGAAGTATTTAGCATTATGTTGAATAATGAACCAATCATAAATTGTAGAAAAGCGTTGTGGCAATTACTAATGACAGTCATTAGCAGTTGTCAGGTCGCCAGCTAATGTCGTAATTTCATCATTAGCAGACGACACTGCATGCAGAGTCGACCACTAATGACACAATTACGATAGTTGTGGCATTAGTGGTTGCTATTGTAAGTATATCAAAGATTTAGTCCAACATCATGATTGATATATTTTTGCCTGGTTCCCAGTTGTGACAATAAACGTCATCGTGCTCGCTGCCATTTTTTTTGACTGACAGAGCCGTCTGATATTGTCACAACGCAGTTATGACATCAGCTGGCGACCTTACAACCGCTAATGACACAGTTGTCGTAATTGCGACAATTGTGTCATTAATTGTTGCTATAAAGCATTCCTCACACATTCCCAAGATATTCTCACGGCATTCAACCCAAAGACACCCAATAACCAAGAGTGGTTCCTGCCATGTTCTGTATATAGCTTAGCCACGCTTTTATTGTAGATGTTCATGTGGATACCATGACTGGAATGACCACACGATCTCTAGCACCGGCTTAAGCGTGATTTGCATACAACTGTTAAATAACAAATGATGTAATATCTCTGTCAACACATCCGGTCGAAAATGATGAGTTGTGTCTCCGTTAGATGTAAAAAACGGCTCATAGTAAATGGGGTAATATTAGTTGTAGTGCAATTCTTAACAGCTACCAGTACGTCCCGATACCCAATCTAGGTAAACCAAGATGGTAAATCAGGGGAAAACCATCTAGACGTAACGCTATGAAAACTTCGTGCGAAATGTTCGCCGATATTCTACGAGAACCCATAATAAGCCAATCAGGACAATTTCCGCCGTTTTCCTTCGACAATGATTGACGTTTAATTCACGGATATAAAAACCTTCGGACGGCACGGTCTTCTGATATTTTCTATCGCTTAATAAAAGCCAGACTTTTCGGTCGAAATAAACCCTTAGATGTTCACGCACACTGTCTGGAAATGATGCCATATTTGGATACTGCTTCCCGATAATGTTTGCTGTATTGGTCAACGTGCTGCCGCGTGTAATTACTGTGGGCGTGATTTTGGAATTGTTTCACCAAGCTAGCTCCCGATTGGCTAACAAATGCAAGTTTCAAATTCGCACGGGATTTATATAGGGCTGAAGTCAAATATAATATTCCGTGATATTATACCTGAGTTTACTGAGATTGCCCGATAGCAAGCGTCAGATCCGACATTCAATATTCAGCCGTCGTCAATAAAAGAATTTCCGAGTCAATAATCGAAATACCTATTTCCTATGACAATACACGAACGCCGACAAAGCGCTTATTCTCCCACCTTGTCCTTCGACGAGTTTACGCTAGTTATTCTAAACTTCGTCATGATTTCTTATCATTTTCAGACGAGACGCCGGATTCTCTGTGTTGTTTGGAGGGATGTCTAACGGGAGCTATTGCTGCCTTTCTCTTTCTTATTGTCATTCCCGCAGGTGAGTTATTTTCTTGTCTAGCTCAGACCAATGTATTTTCCTTTTGTTTGTCTCCTTATAAGTAAAATCAAAAGCAAATGATCCAGATGTGTGTATCATTAGAGTAGACCAGCTAAACGCGGCACTGGCACCCGTCAAACTTTTTGGCAGTCTCTACAGGCGTAAGACGAAATGCAAAGTCGCCACGCCGAGGATCATGGGTGTCACTAAGTATGTACGTTTCATAGGCCTCGTATTCGAATTCCAGCATCATCCGATCTCCAGTGATGCATCATTTTATTGGGGGTTTTTTAAATCTGCGTGCGCAACTACGTCGCATCATATGTTATAAGCGAGAGGTGGTGGCCAATGCATTCTACCTGGTCTAATCCACAGGGGCTCGTTACTGTTGTTAATTGGATAATTAAGTTGATTATGGGGGGGTCGAGGTAGGGAATATATTTATTCCCTACCTCGACCCCCCCCCGATAATCAACCTAATTAACCAATTAACAACAGTAACGAGCCCCTGTGGCCTAATCTAGCTTCTTGTCACTGTTGAAGGTCCGGTTCGTTCTCATGATCTTTTCCATACGTTTATAACCTGGAACGATTGATAAGAGGTGTAAATATGTTAATATGGATCAACTATTCCTACTTATCCCAAGAAAGGACCAATAAGCTTACATTTATGATATTTTGGCAACTTCGGTTAAAAAATATACCAGTTATCATCGATTAAAAATATATTCTGGGTTAAAGGGATAGCGAAGCGCCACGATTGACGAACCGTAGCTCATGCGGCCAGCCAAGCGTCGGTGCATCGCTCGCTTTCATCGAGGCCAGACAACATTGTGTAGGAATTAACATGAATTAAATTACAAATCCCCCATTCCGGACTCCTGTTTTCTTCGTACGACGTTTTCTTTTTGTTTTCATGCAGTATCGTGTCATCTCGTTTCTCATCTCTATTTCAGGAATAATCCTCTGTGTATATGCCACCAACACGGATTCCCAATCAATATTGGCGGTGGGTATAACTTTGATTGTCACACCCATAATTTCCGTCCCAGTTTTTATAGCTATAGTGCTTAACCGGCGTCGCTTGAAGAAACTGGGGAAGAACCAAGTCGCCGTCGGAGGAGTGCAGGGAACAAAAACAGGGACAAAAGAGCCAGAAAAATACTGATCCATCTCCCACCATGCTCTGCATTGAAGTTTTGTGTGTCGGCTTACCTGTGACTCAAGCAGAAGGTGTGATTTTAAACAGCCCGTCTTCAAAACTATTTGCTGACTGTTACTTGAGGCATATTCTGGTTGCCATTTCAGCAGATGGTGCACAATCTGACTGGGCTGCTGCCAGAACGATCATGTCGCTCACTGATATTAGACGTCATAATTGCATTTGCAAAGCCTCGTGACTGAAATACCTTTTAAAAGCTCGCTGTGATACAGAGCGCCATTTAGAGCTTTGGGTTTCATAACCGACAGACAGTGCATGCTGGGAACTCGGTAGGACCTATAGCGCCCTAATGAGTGAACGCGAGTGTGTGAAGGAAGAAAGTAGAATCTTGATGTAAGATTGCAGTGCTAAAATCAGTGTGGGCGATTGCAATCACAGGCGACCTCAGGATGAAGTTGTTTAAGTGGATAAATTACCCGCTACTTTACCACCCGGTTTTGGTGTCGTCTTAAATAAGTTCTGCTAGCCGATCGAAGGTTCAGAGGACCTGTAGCAGCCCGAAAAAGCAAAGCCACACATAATTCAAACTTGGACATTTCTATGCAAATTCAAGACAATGTATCGAACCTGTTTTTCTTTTGCAACCCAAAGCGCAGATATCATCTGAATTGGGTATTCACTCGTCTGAAGAGAATCCAAGGTTATTGACGGAGCTATTAACGGATCGAGAAGATCCGAACTAGACCGATGTATGCCGATTCGTAATGATCGGCCTCGTCTTTGACAAAAACACTTTCGACTATCTGTGATAAAAATAGGACAGACGGCAACAGCAACAAAGTCGCCGACTCTTTGCATTACACAAATAGGAAAGGCACGACGTTCATAAAGTTAGTGCGCGGTTCGCAGTTCGCTATTTGCGGGGACCAATCATTCAGCGATTCATAGCAGTACCCCTAGCAGCGCCCCCTGGCGTCAGATTTTGAATATGTGCAAAGATATAGAGCATGACATTCTCTCTTGCTATGCAGAGTTTGAAGTTCAAAGTACTTATAATAAAAAAATTACAGACTTCCATATCCGAAGAAATAATTGCTGGTCCCCTCGAATAACGAACTTCGAACTGCGAACCGCGGTCTAACTTTATGAACGTAATGGCACTGGCAAATGAGCTAAATGGTGAATGACTGAAGATACAACTAACGTCTTCCCGCTCCTTCATGACAGGTGGATTAGATCATGGTTCAGCTTTGTCAGACAAATCATGACACCAGACGATCCCATGGCCGTACACCAGCTCCTTTCCTACTCATTCGCTTCGAACTGACCTTGGTATATAGTAGCCCATTCAGAATCCGAGGCGTTCATTTCAACAACGAACCAATCACACGTACTTGCCAAATATGTAGGGTGATGAGATTCTCCGTAACTGGGTCATCTCCCCTAATATGGATGTAGGGTTGTCGCGATACATGGGCAGCCGATCAATAACCCGTTCCAATGACATATTTCGACTCCAATTCAAAAGGATTCTAGGTTAATATTTATAAATTTACAATTCTCGTTTGAAGACAACTGGTGCCCTGATGAAGCGAGGGCAGACAACTGGTGCTCTGATAAACCACAGGACAGTTCGAAGCGAATTGGTAGAATTGATGAAGAAGAATGCAAGAAGAAGAGATGAACCGTGACTAAGGGCGATCGTCACGAGAACATACAAGGCTAGACTTATCAGTTGAGTGCTTCTGTTGCGAGGCCATACTGATACTATTTCCTCCAAATTTATCTCAAATAGGCACCGAGAACAAAACTGCTTAAGTGTTTATGACCCTGTGCTTTAAACGAGCAGTATTTCCCCATAGTCCGTGTGAATCGACCAGTATCTCTTCTGATCCAAGTTTCGCCTCTACACATCATCATGGATATCTTCAAGTTTTAAGACATTTTATTAGTCAATTCAAATTTTCGAAAAATAATCAGGGATTTTCATTGGTCAGTGAAGACAATTGGAAGAAAATCTAGCCAACCATAGATTCTCTGTAAAGATTCATGGAAATGCTCAAACTCATTCTGCAGTTATTGCTCTCAGGATTCGCTTTCCCTCCAAAAGACTGTACGCGCATTTAATTAGCGAATGGATCTACGTCCCTCACTCTGTGTTTCCTAGGAGTATGGGACGGAGGTTCATCCGCTGATCATATGAGCGTAAACTTTGTTGTTGATGTTGTTATTGCATGTACTTATGAAGTATACATCATTCTTGTTGACGTGAACATTATTTTGCTAAATAAATTTGCTGAATATTTTTGTAAAGAATTGTAAAGGAACAAGATTGTAATTTATTGTTTATTTAAATCTGGAACGTTAGCAATGCTATATCATGATGTGGATGTTGTACATAAATTTCCCGGTATATATTTTCAACGTCATTTCTATCTTCAACAGAGTCACTCTTGAACTGTATTTACGATTTTTAATATCTTTACTGGGACAACTTTCATGTGAGCTCATCAAGTGTCACATAGCGTTAAAGTGGCATTTATATTATATGGCATAATGGGGAGTGTATTTAATGTATATATGCAAACCTTTGCTTCGAAATTATAATTTTGCGCATCTCAGTGTAAGCTGAATATGGTAATATTCAACAGTGCACGGAAATTCTTGGCTACATGAATGAAAACCCCACGAATGACTCTAAACAGGTGCAATGTGAAGTTATACGCAGCAATTTTTCATCTTCGTTATACTAAGTCAATTTTAATGAAGTAAAAATATTCCGTTCATGTAAAACATATATGCATTTTGACAAATGTCTTTCATATCAAGCCTGGCGTGTGTGATCTCCGAACTGTAACTCAACCTGTAATACTCATGTACAAAGAAAAAATATAATATATTTTCTATTTTTCCAAACCACCTCAAATTGTCGTTGTATGTGTTCGTTGCTCCACCGCAATGCAGTGGCCTTGTGGTAGAGCGCTATCTTCGCAAGCGACAGGTCTCGGGTTCGGGAGGAATCAACAAACGACTTGAACGATATGGAAATCGCTTCGATTTTCTCTCGCTTGGTGCTCAGCAGGAGAGGATAGATCAGCGGTACTCAGATTAAATCTGGCTAATATATTATTTCGTGTCTCAAGAATTTTATAACAAATTTGTTATGTGGTCCAAACTCATTTTGATGATGTTCAAACGTGCCTCGAGGGGGAGGGCGGCGGGGAGATATACTTTAGGAAGCGTAAGTGACGCCAGAGGGGCGGACATCAAACAGTACAAAGAACGTTTGGCCGGTCCAAATCCAGATTGTGTATTTGACCGTTTGTAGTTTTGTCTGCAATACCACGTGCCTATCAATAAACCAATCAGCATTAGTATGAGGAATAAGATATGAAGCAAGTATTATAGCATTATGATTGGATAACACAGATATAGTGTAAATGTCGCCGTGAATCGGCGAGGAAATAAAGAGATAAGAGATGTTGGTCCATCCGATGTTTAAATGAGCGTATTTTATAACATCACGTGTAGGAATGGTACAGAGTGAAAACGGACGTTATTTTGATGCTAAATATTGAGCTGATGGGAATCCAGTATGCCAGACCAAACTCCGAATATATCACCGAGTTTCATTTCCAGAGCAGGTGTTTGACGGTGCTAATCGGTGCCAGCAATTTTTCTCTGATTTATTGACTTATAATTCATCCGGTGTTTGGATGGAGGACTCGCGAGAGCCTTGGAAACGGAGTCGTTGTTGCAGATTGTGTGGAATTTCACGTCAGATAAAACTCTCGTCGAAATTAAAACTGAATCAAAATACAAACAAATTTTGAGGTCTACATGCAGCAACATTCTTATAGGCCCTACCTTGTTTCGGTTTCTCAAAACCGACAGCAGACTGCGATCGAAATACTTGGAATGTCTGTTCATTGGCCGATCCGCTGTTAATCCTGACAACTGATCAAGTCTCGTTAGTGATCACAGTGGCATATAAGTCTCGTAAGCTCCAACAGTGGTT